>JAHIAM010006296.1:0-39349 GCA_021605205.1 Aegilops longissima | reverse complement strand
TGGCCAAAACTTAAGTCATATCGATGCATATAATGGTGAATAAAAGGTACATGCGGAAGTTTAATGCATGTGTTGGGCATGAAGCTCATATAAATAAGCTTCTCTTAAAGAAGCCCCTCAGTATAATGAGCGACAGCGCCAAGTATGTGCGTAAAAGGCGCAAACGAGCCTCTAGAGGCTTAAAGAAGAAGGAGGAGGAAGGAGAGAAATAAAAGACAGCAAAATAGAAAATGTGGATTTGAGGAAGGAGACGAACTTGGAGTCCGCGCTTAGGCGAGAATCTTCGTGAGACGGGCTGCGCTCCATGGGTTCGCTCGAGTCGGTTATACGATGTGTTTCGCAGACGGTATGCTCCGGCCGTTAGGACCTGGTCGATGATGAAGGGACCTTCCCATTTGGGCTTGAGTTTGTCCTTTTTCTTGTCCGGCAGCGAGAACTAGTTCGCCAACGTTATAAGCTTTGGCCCGCATTTCCTCGCTTTGATATCTTCGAGCCTGCTGTTGATAGAATGCGAACGAAGCTTTTGCCACGCCGCGCCCTCCTCCAATGCGTCCAACTGTCCCGCCGACGAGCTCGGCTTTCTTTCTTCATACATGCGCACGCGAGGTGAGTCATGTATTATGTCGCAGGCAAGACTCCTTCTCTGCATACACCATAAAGAATGGTGTGAACCGTAGTACGATTCGGCGGGTCCGCAGCCCCCAGTAGTACGGAGTCGAGCTCCTCAACCCAAAGGCGTGTTAGATTCCTTGAGGGACCGCACTAGTCTGGGTTTAATGTCGCCATGATTAGACCATTTGCTCGCTCGACTTGGCCGTTGGTTTGAGGGTGATAGACCGAGGCGTAATCGAGCTTGATGCCCATGTTTTTGCACCATAATTTAACCTCATCGGCCGTGAAGTTGGTGCCGCTATCAATGATGATATCGTGGGGGACACCGTAACGGTGCACTACCCCCGATATGAAGTCTATCACCGTCCGGATTCGCCGCTTTAATGTGCTTGGCCTCATCCATTTGGTGAATTTATCCACCATGACCAATAGGTATTTTTGCTTGTGGGTTCCTCCTTAAGGGGTCCAACCATGTCAAGCCCCTGCATCGCGAACGGCTGTGTGATGGGTATAGTTTTAAGGGCGGGTGGCATGTGGCTTTGTTAGCAAAAGCTGGCAACCGACGATCGTTGGACTAAGTCCTCAAGATTCCGCCCGGCTGTCGGCCAATAAAATCCTATACGGAAGGCCTTGCTTAAGGGCCCGGGCTGCAGCAGGTGCCCACCCAGTCCGCATGAATTTCAGCCAGAGGTTTCGCCTTCCTCTTCGGAGATACACCTTTGAAGGACTCCGTAGTGCTTTTCTTATAAAGCTCTCCTCATGGACTTTATAGGCTTTAGATCGCCGCATTATGCAGCGAGCCTCATTTTGGTCTTTCGGGAGTTCCCGCCAGTTAGGTAGGTTAGGAATGGTTCCGCTCACGGGCGATAACCGCCATTATTTCGTGAGCGGAGGGTGTTATCTCGGGGCGAGCCTCCGATCGTGGAGTGTTCAGCGTCAGCAAAGGCGGTTGGGTCCGGATTGTTATTGCCGACTTCCTTCCCATAGTACGGATGGCTTGAACAGCCGCTCTGTGAAGATGTTATGGGACGGCATCGCGCTTTGCACCGATGCATGCCAATATATCCGCCACCGGTTGTTATCCCGGCTATATGATGAAATTCGAGCCCTTCAACTGCGGCCGACATTTTTAGGACCGCATTGCGGTATGCTGCCATTTTCGGATCTTTGGCATCAAAGTCTCGCTTATTTGAGATATCGCAAGGTTCAATCCCCCGCACCTTTAGGCGCTTAATGCCCATGGAGATCGCCATCCGGAGGCCGTGCGTAGGGCCTCAGATTCGCCGCGTTGTTTGAGTCCGATACATTATCTCAAGGACGATTGACTGTGTCCTCGTTGGGGATGTCAGACGACGCCATTTCGTGCCGCCAACATTTTGGAGCCGCAAAGTGCATGATCCATTGAGTATGCGCCAGCATTTTAGGGAGTTCGCTTCACCATTCGCCACAAGTCGGCCAAAACCGCGATTTAATAGCTCGTCAGGCTTATAAGTTATGTCGAATGGAAGGAGCTCTATGGCCCATTTAGCAATCCGCCCGTCGCGCGGGTTGTTTATAATGTCGTTAAGAGGTAATTCGAGGCTACCGTTATCGAACACTCTTGAAACTAGTGTCGCAGCTTCCGTGATGCCATGAACACCGCAGATGCTATCTTTTGATAGTGTGGGTACCGGACTTGTATGGAGTTAGGACAAAGGACACATAGTAAACCGGTTTTTGAAGAGGGAACCTGTGTTGTCCGCTTCGCTCGACAACGAGCACCGCACCGACAACTTGGTGTGTTGCGCGATATATAATAGCATTGGTTCGCCCACATATGGGCGCGCCAGACCGGATTTGTTGCCAAATGGCCGTTATTTCTTCGAGTCCGCCGTAGGCGGCATCCATGCACTCAAGTGTTCGTGCAGCGAGGAGGCGTAAAGGGTAACGTTTTTCTCCCAAACGGGAAATAAAGCGGCTTAGAGCCACTACGCATCCCGCCAATTTTTGTATTTGTTTGAGGTCTTTGAATATCCAATTGTGACAGAGCTCGGATCTTGGCTGGGTTTGCTTCAATTCTCTACCGGACACAATGAAGCCCAGAGCTTTCCGCCGAACGCCAAGACGATTTTTCCGGATTGAGCTTGATGTCATATTTTCAAGATTGTCGAATGTGAGCCGCAAGTCGTCTACTAGAGTTTCGACATGCTTGGTTTTGACAACCACGTCATCTACATATGCTTCCACTATTTTGCCAATCTGGTTTGCCAGACATGTCTGAATCATGCGCTGATATGTTGCCAGACATAAGCATGCACATTACGGCCGATCTGCTTATGAAGGCAGTTCTGCATACACCGCTGATAAGTTGCCGGCACTTTTGAGCCCAAAGGGCATAGAAACATAGCAGAAGGCTCCAAAAGGAGTTATGAACGCCATCTTCTCCTGGTCCTTAATCGCCATCTTGATCCGATGATAACCGTAATATGCATCTAGAAAACTCAACGCCACAACCCGCCGTAGCATCAATAATCTGATCAATGCGGGAGGCAAAAGGATCTCGCCGGACAAGCCTTGTTAAGATCTGTAATCCACACATGCGCCAGTGTCGTTTCTACTTAAGGACCAGCACCGGATTAGCCAGCCATTCGTGATGGAACACTTCAACAATAAAACCAGCCACTAAGAGCCCTGGCTACTTCCTTCCAATAGCTTTATGCGCTTTTCTTCGTTGAACCGGCGGAGAAATTGCTTCACCGGGTTTATACTTAGGATCAACATTAAGAGTGTGTCAGCGAAGTTCCTCGACACCTCGCATGTCAAGGCTTCCCGCATGACTCACCTTTCCTATTTCGGATCCAAGTTGGCACCGATACTAAACCGCTTGGACGAATCACTGTGTACGAAGTCAACAAGCTTGGTCTCAGTGGCCGATTTGAACTTTAGAGCCGATCATGTTCTCAGAAGTTGGCTTTTTCAGCAGAGTCATGTCACCGGATCAACATTATCCTTATAATACTTCAACTCCTCAAGCACACAAACCGACTCAGATAGGCCGATCACCTTCTTCACACTCTAAGGCAATCTTATGATTTCCATGAACGGTTATGGTCCCTTGTGACCCGCATCTTCAGCCTGCAGATAGATATAACAGTACACGCCATAAACTTGGCATAAGCCGCCGCCCAAACAAAGCGTGGTACGGGCTCGGATTCAACCACCTCAAAACCAATGTTTCGACCGAATCATGATCATCTCCAAAGGCTACCTCCAGAGCTATCTTGCCAACAGATATGCCGACTTGCCCGGTACCACACCATGGAACAATCCGTATTAGACGGTTTAAGATTCTTATCTCATAGCCCCATACGACGGAAGGTCTCAGAATACAAGATTTAATGTTGCTTCCTCCATCCATGAGCACCTTGGTGAACTTATAACCTCCCACCCGAGGTGCCACCACTAACGCTTAATGACCCGGATTGTCAACCCGGGCGGGTGATCCTCTCGCCCATATGATTGGTTGTTCGGACCAGCGAAATAACGAGGCACGGCCGGTTCAATTGAATTCACCGCCATTGTGAAGCTTCGTCCCGCTTATCCAAGCTAGTGGTGAATACATGATATTGCCCACTATTCAACCGCTTTGATGGCTCGATAGCCCGATCGTCGTTAAGCTGCTGGTTGTAACCACCCTTCGGCTATTCTCGATTATTTTGATTGTTATGTCCACCCCGATCTCCATTGAAGCCTCGAACCGGCGCTTTCTCCACCGTGACCCGACCCATGGAATCTGGATCCCGAGCCACCACCGATCCATGATCATACCGAAAGCATTAGAATTTTAAACTCCTGCATAATATAACAATCCTTCCAAAGGTGGGTGGTCGGGCGCTTCTTCGTCCCCGCGTTTTGACAGGCTGGTTTAATAGATAAGTCAGCGGTCCGGATTGGGACTTGAGCTCCACCATGATTTGGCGGTTTACCCTTCCGTCCGCTGACCCTTCGCCCCTGTGCGCTGGTATTAGCCACAAAGTCCATACTACCATCCGCTTTACGCTTCATCTCGCTACCATGACCTTCCGCGGTTGTGCTGCTGCCCCTTGAGGTGTCGTTCTTCTTCCCTTTCCCTGCCTTGTCATCATCGCACTGGATCTTGGTACCATCGTAATCAGCATACTTCACTAACGCAGTCATGAGGGTTCCTATATCGCTGTAATGGCGCTTCATCCTTCCCAATTTCAACTTCGTGAGGTTTAAACCGCAATTGCTTTCCAAAGTTATAACCGCAGAGTCAAGCACGCGGTCTCGAGGAGTGCAAAATTTCCGAGACTCGCGCATCTCAAATGGTTGTTGATTCTCCTTCCTCCCGACACAGGTCGCTAAGTCCACTATCGACATGGGCTGCTTACATGTATCCTTGAAATTATGAATAAACCGAGCTCGCAACTGGGCCCATGAACTGATAGAATTGGCTGGCAAGCTCTTTAACCAAATACGAAGTTGTCCCTTCAAGCATCATGGTAAAATACTTTGCACATGCCGCTTCTTTACATCAAGCATCTCCATGGCCATCTCATAGCTCTCTACCCATGCTTCCGGAGACAAATCGGCCGTAACTTGGTACTTGCGCTGGCCCTTGAAATCCTTGGGCAGGCGCACATTGCGTAAAGCGGGACAAGACAAGGCACTCCCAAAGAACTAGAAGTAACCCCGCTCAATTGTGGTGGTTGGACTAACCGCGAAGTCGACGAGCCTCATGTCAAGGCCGCTAACTCGCATCCTCGCATGCTCGCCCGTCCACCACTTCCCGAAAGGCCACCGCCGGGTTACGCCACGGGCGCTTCACGGTTCCGCATTACCGATACGCCAGCTTCATCCATCCGCCGCTATAACTCCGCTTGGGCGGGGGTGGAATGGATCCGTCACGCTATATGAATATGCTTCCGCTGAACCAAAGCTGTTCAAGAAGTTCTTTAACCCGACGTGTTCTCCACCGCTATGGAGAATCTCCTTCAATTGATGGCTCTCCACCGTGAAGCGGGCGCAATAAGATTTTCCATTGGGTTAGAATAGTGACCGGAGGCGCCCGACAGGCCGAGGTATGATGTTATTCTGCTGAGGTGGCTCCATCAGCGCAGGCTGAACCGGCGCATCTGCCCCCGTGCTCTCCGCCTCGATTTAACCACGGCGGTTACTAGTCCCTCGCCCTCGGGTGTTAAGAGGTTTCGCCGTCAAGACCGCCGCAAGCGAGACCGATGCTTCCTTTTCGTGACTTCATGCGCGCGGTCTATTCTAGCATTAGCCTATAGGCTCGCGGCCCAAAGCGCCCGCCCACGGCCATCATGTTGCTTCACCTGCTAAATCGCCTTGGCCTGAGTGATCTGTTCCTCACCTTTGCAATTCCACATTGTGGGCGCCCTGATCCGCCGGGTTAGCTTCGCCATAAGCACAGCCAACGATCAAACAGATCGATAAAACTTGAGCCGGCGGGCCAGAGAGCCTCCTGCCGCCGCCGGGCCGCTGCTGATCCGGAGAACATTGTCTGCTGTGGTTGAAGAGTGACCACCGCCAGTACCGCCATGAATATCCCAACCCGATTGGGCAGATCGAGGGGTCCGAATACGCCGCCATCGAACAGCCCCCAATCCGCCGCCCTCTAGCTGATACAATGATTCGTTTTCCGGCCGAGGACTCGCCGCCAGAGTAAACAACGGTCTCGCTACCGATGCCGATCCACCTTCATACTCTCCCCGTGATGACTCCCACGAAGGCACGCTTCACGGCCGGTTTAACTCGGGCAGATCTCAGACGTTGAGCCGCTTCGACGAGGTCGGTGCAGATGTCCGCCAGGCCCGCTTCACCGATCTTGCCAATGAAGACGGTATGCCACCAAAGGGGACCCGCACCAGATTAATCGAGCCGCCTTGGGGGCCCAGCCTGAATCATCGATAGAGCTTGCCGCGACGACTTGGTCATCCGCCCACAGCAGAACCCTTGAGTCCTTCAAGTTGCCTCTAAGAACTTGAAACCATCGCGCGATAGCCCCACGGTGGGCGCCAACTGCCGTGGTTTTGTCACCAAGCAGATGTCCTCATGAAAGGACTTAGTCGTGGAGCCATCGCTACAAGTTAGCTTAAAGGGCTTAAGCGGACACAAGGACGCAAGAGAGTTTATACTAGTTCGGCCCTTCGATGAAGGTAAAAGCCTACGCCTAGTTGTGAGGGAATTGATGGGGTTTCATGACTAGGAGCAAACAAGCTTCGCCAAGTCTCGAAGTTATTGTCCGCTGTCCTGAATCGCCACCGGTCGCCCCTTATATACATGGGTGACACCTGCCGGTTTGCAGAGTCCCCGAGACCGCTCATAGACGGTCCGGTTCGGTCTCTAGTATTTCTATCTTACAACACAAGTTAAGATATCAAGGCCGGTTTACGGCTACAACCCTTAAACCGTCCCGGCCTTGGGCCTCATCGAATATCCTCATGGGCCTCAAGCATACTTGGCTATCGATGAAGCTAACTCCGCCTCTCCGCCGGTTTATGCCCAAAGAGTAATATCCCCAACAAAGAGCGTGCGACAGCAGTTCCAAATCGAGAGAGAAAGGCGAAGAGTCGGTGGACGGTTGCCAGTTTGCACGGTACACTAAGAGGCGCCTGCCTACACGCCCTTTCGAAATTGTACAAAAGGATTCGCCGTTGCCTCACCGACATGTTGGAACGGGACCACATGTCAACGAAACATGGTGTGTAATTTCTCGCAAAATGCGATCTCGCCGCTGGCCCGAGGTGCCGCATTAGTTATCGATTTTATTTTTAATGGTGTGCCGCTCAGGGCCAAGCACCACTAATCGGTACTGTTTGCGTGAAAATATAAACTACTCTACCACTACTCCACCTCTAGTACTAGTAGTATAAAAAGATATATAGGCCGGAGCTCAGAGCTTTCTTGCTAAGGGCTGCCCACTTGCTTCTCACACTATCACCCTCTCTCCGTGATCTAAAAAGACGGCCACTCTCTCCTCCTCACCGTGGTCACAGATCTGCCGGGAAGAAAAGGACGCAGCGTTGACGACTCGCAGTCGGGCGAGCGAGGTCACGCATCGACGACAAGGTCATCCTCTCGCACTAGCGCCGCTGGATGGCTCTCCGCCCCAAGCTCGCTTCCATCGTATGCGCAGAGGACGACCACCACGAGCGAAGCCACTTCCCGCCGACCCTCGTGTATGCTACCTCTTTCAACCATACCCTTGTTCTCAGGTTCCCCATCTCGCCATATCGCTGCATGTGGATCTTTTTCCGCCCATCATCTTCCCAATTTGTTATCCTCTACTCGCTGGTCACGCAGACTAAAACCTTAATTTGCACTATTAAAGGAAACCCTACTTCATGCATCTAATCCATGTCCTGGGTTGAATAAGGAAAGGAAGGGAGACTATACTGTCCAAGAGAGTAGGAATCGAACCCGCATCTAGGTTGAAAAGGGGAAAATCAGTAGCTAAGGACGAGTCTCGTGTCTCTTGGTTGAAGAAGGGTAGAAAGGCATGACAACGCAATAGAGAATGACCAGGTCGACGGTTTGTTGTCCTCACAAAGGAAAAAGGTGGCTAAGCATAACAAAATGGGACGAATTTCACATATGCTGCCGATATTTTTGCTCGGGCAACCATACCTCCTCACCACTATATGCGCCCATGGAGGTACATCGATCGGATGCGCCCACCGTCCAATGGGCCTCCCATGCTCTTAGTGTCACTTTTTTGTCATTAGTATAACGCCAAAGAATAAGTCAAGCAATGCTATCGCTAAAGTGATGCCACATTTAACTAATGCCGCACTCACCTAATGCCACCAATAAATTTAAGCAATGCCATTTAATGCCAATCGGATTATTTCAGGGTTAATGTTGATTGTGGATGTATTAAAGATTTTTCAGCTAAGGCATTCTAATGTTGTTGCACAGCCAAGATACCTAACGATGAAACTTGTTACTACCTTCAGATTTTTGCACTGTTAATGCTTATAGATTACATACCTCACTTTCATGAGATAAGTTAATTTTTTTCTATAGTGTCACCAAAATGACAAGGCGCTGATGACATTTTATTTTGGTTAAACTGCACAAAAAATTATGAAGACAAGAGGAAAGGTCAAGAGGGCACCTCCTCCTCCGTTGTTCTTTGATTCGCTCGATCAAGTTTTTATGTTTGATCGATTATGAAGATTGGGATAGCAATTTTAAAGGTCCCCGAGTTTGAAATGATATTTACCTTGGAGGTACATGGTTTGTAATTTTTTATACCGTCATTAGTTAATAATGCTAGTTACCTTCGACTTTTGTATTTGGTTTAATGCTCATGCACAACTAGTATACCAATGTGAAACGTGTTACCTTTACATTTTTCATTGTTAATTTATAGAAATCTTCCAAAGGCTGAGTTTATTGAAATATGTTCAAGAAAACCATTGTACTGCACTCGTAATAAAATAACTACTCTATCAAGGTGCACTAGCCAATCGGATTAGTGTATATTTGTAGTATTCAAATTTCAATGGTGTTGCATTAGTGTATGGACATAAATAAAGTGTGGCAAGCTTTCCAGATATGTGCTCAAGAAAACTACTACCTGTTTTTCTAAATACTAGTAGACGTTTGGGTACTTCAAACTGAACCGCGAAAACGTCTTATATTAAGGAACAGAGGGTGTAGAGATCACTCAAATTATCCCGGTAAAGCTAGTCAGACCTTTGTTAAAATTAATGTTCATTATGTTATCGGAGGAGGTCTGTAAGTTTGTCTCTAATGCCTATCAACTACATACCTGACATCATAATGTAATGTTAAGTCATTTCCTTTTGTACAGTGTCACTGAATTGTCAAGGCGGTGATGGCATTTTATTTTAGTTGAACTGCACAACATATGCTTAAAAGAAGAGGAAAGGTCAGGAATCGATCATTCTTTCAGAAAGAACTATATATGCCTTCCGACATCAGCCTCTCAAGCCTTTATTTATTCCTTCAAACAGTGGTTAGAAACAGTCTTGCTACCTTTTCCCATTAAGAAATTGGAATGCTTATATTTGTGAGTCTATGCTTCAACTAGTGCCACTTCTATAGTAATCACACTTTCAATATCTATGCAAACAGGGATGCTCGATTTTAGTGGAACTGCACAAAAAGTCCAACTGGTTCAACAATAGGAGCATGTTTTCTTCCAAACCTTTATATCCAATTGGTGGCACTATGAGTTGTTCATTAAGAAGGTACATGGTTTGCTACTATCTTGCTAATATTTTTGTACTGTCATTAGATAGTAATACTAGTGGTTTGTATGTGAATTTATTAAGGTGGTGGACCTACATTGGAGGTGCAGGACAAGATTCAATGATTGGATGCTCAATTTCGTTGTATCGATTTCACCTCTTCCATCATCATGAACATGGATATCCTTGTTCGATGAAGAATAGGCGCTATATTTCTGCTCCAACAAGCAAATCAATTCAAGATGAAATTGTCTAGGGCAAAACATGACTATATCAAATTGTCCAGTGCAAAACATGACAGATGCTAAGCGGAAGAGACATGTTTAAACCGAAAATACAAGGTGGGGGTATATGTTTACTAGCTGCTTTGATATTTGTGCAGACAGAGATGTCTACCCGTTGCTATTTGGCAAACACACAAAGTGACCGCAATTTTGGTTGAACTGCACAAGAGAATAGTATAGTCACTGCATGCAATGCCATTTGAAAATAGACACAGAAAGATTGGATAGTCACTTCATGGACTGCAGTAAAAGTAGTATCGCACTATTTATTGGCCAACACTAGGTGTACTTCATTGCTTTGGTCTGATTATACAATGGGCATCATTTTGCCTAAGTTAAAGTTTGTATTCCAAAATAGTCTCGCCAGTGATCAAGAGAAGATCAAATCATATTGCAATCGGATGTTCCTCCATCATGTGTGGTTCATTCTCATGGTTCCAAATTACAGTGAAACCAGTTACATTTGCAAGAGGAATTGTAGACTTCACAAACAAATTTGTCTTTCACCAGATCAATGTTGGCCAAGAGAAGCATCCATGTTAGTAGGAAGAACATATGTTTTTTCTAGATCTTTGCTTTTGGAGCTACATATTTGTATATGATCTGTGAATCATTGAGATGCATTAACATGTTGATCTTATGTATGGGAATCGTACTAGTTGGTTTTAGTTGTGGCTGATCTTTGCTTTTGGAGCTCCATATTTGTACATGATCTGTGAATCATTGAGATGATTAACAGTTCCTTATATCTATTCGCTCAGTGTTTACAACTTACTGATCGATCACTAGCTAGCCTACTAATGCGCTCCTGGCTGTTTTAGTTGCAACGCAAGATCCCAAGTGGCAGTTTTTTGAATAAAAATGCCTACTTCTGAAGAAACTGACAAGCTTCTCTGAAGAAAATGCCATGCGAATCTGAAGAAACTGCCAGCGAAAACGTTCGCAAATGCCTTATCTCCCAGCTAAAGTTCATCAACTAATGCCCTCGGCTGCGACTCGTTGCATACTGCTCCGCGTACTGGCTGCGAGCGATTTTGAGTGCCTGCATGCAGCCGGCCATAATTAAGGCAGCTAACTGATGCGAAAAAAGATGCGCTTTAATTGTTGCAGGCCTTTTAAATCCGTGGAATCATTATTGACAAGGAAGGATATGATTCGAGTGCACTTGTTTGACCGTTATGCCGGGCGTATGCACCCAGCACGGACGGATGGGACGGCATACCAAAATTTTAGTTTCTCTAGTTTTCCACGGCAAGTCAAGCGCGATAAGCCATGCTTGCTTAATTATGCATTGAATTCGGCGACCGTCGCGCTACCTTCCGCCTATAAGTACTGCTTCCGGCCTTCTATGATGGCACCGTGACCCAAATCGCCTTATCCTCATAAGCCTCACCGCCCGACGCCGCCGCCACTTATCTCGCCTCGCCACGCCCGCCATGCCCCGCCTCGTCTCGCGATAGGCGAGGCCGGAGGCGGTCACCGCCGAACTAGTGTTCGGTTTTTCACCGGAAGGTAGATGGAGGGAGGAGGCATTCTATCGGTCTTTAGATGGCAATGCGGAGATCGAGGACTTGTTGAGCGCGATCACCGGGCGGAGGAGCAGGAGTTCTGAGCGCCACCGCTGGCGGAGGAGCAGCGATCGCCGATTTGCGCCGCCAGCCGACATGGAGCAGCAGCGCACCGACGCCTCGAGTCGCGAAAGCAGAGCGCCCGCACTGGCCGGATACGTGGAGGCCGGGCGCCGCAATAGCCCCGAGGCTGTCGGCACGCACGCTGTCAGCGACGCTGATTTTTACTACCATCTTGTCAAGTGGGTTTCCTGCTTAGAAGCTGAAGCTTCGGTGGACCACGCCGGCATGGAAAGGGCCAACGCGCGCAAGCAATGCGCCCTATCGCACCTCTGGCATGTCTGAGGCGAGGCGGAGGACGTCGGTGTCGGCGTTTAGCGTGTACCGCAGATGGCGGCCGGCATCGCCTAGTTAGCTAAGAGTAAGTTAGTACTTGTGCACTACTAGAGTATTAGTGGGAGTAGATAGTTAACGTGGCTATGATGGTTGTCAACGTCGAAGTTCAATACTCTATATGTGGATCAGACCTATTACTTTGCTCTGAATGTTGAACTTTCCATTCGAACGTATGGAATGGGCTGTTATTTTTTTTAAATGGGTTGTATTTGTCCTCCACGGGTTTAGAGGCTGACTTGTGGGCCTACCAAGTTGACGCGTACACAATCAGGAGATGATTGTACGTGGAGAGGATGACAGCTAGGACCCGCCAAGGTCATGGCAGTACGCAAGCAAGTGCCTCCTTATTTCAATCCAATAAAAAAATGGCTCCTCCTAATGGATTTCTGACATCTGGGTCCCATGCCATTGTCAACGTAGTCAATAAATGAGAGAGTTTCACAACGAGCGGCTGACACCAGGGACCCAGCAGCTCGCCCAGTTATTTTTGTTCTGGATTAATTTGGTAAATGCCACTCCAAATCTGGTGTTTCTGAGAAATACCAGTGCAATTTCCAAACTTTGAAAAATGCCATTTCATGCCATTTCCAGTGGCATTTTTCGAAGTCTGGAATGGCGTTTTTCAAAGTTTGGAAATTGCAGTGGCATTTTTATGAATCGCCATATTTGTTGTGGCATTTATCTAATTTGTTTTTGAGACGGAAGTGGTGTCAACTGGCTGCGCTGGGCACTCGCCCTGCCTAGACAGCCTTCTTTTTATGTTTACCACAGACCAGCCCAGTAGTTTTTTTTCTTTCTGAAAATGGCTAGCCCAATTTTTCTGTGATTTGCCAAGTAAGTCACTTTGTCATGCCTATTGGGTTGCAAATCTTTCAAGACGAGGAGAGCTTCATTCGGCTGGACGAGAAAATGTCCTATCAGTAATGAGAAATGGGCTATACATTTTTAAAACACATCAACCCGACAATTACTTTCAAATTTCTTTTTTTCATTTCAAGATTTTAAATTGCATTAATTTTTATGTGTGGACAATTTGTTGGATTTTATATTGATATACATTTATTTTTAAATCAGTTTGAATGTGACTCAAATTACGGGATTAAAACAGTTTGGACCGCACTAAAATATGCAACATTTCGTATAACTTTTTAACCGTGGCCACAATATGGGTTGTAATGCTAACAAAAAGAATATGGGCTCCAAAAAAACCTTAAGAATTAGCAAATGGTCTGTAAATTATTAGAACTAATGGCGATGGATTGTATGTTGCTTTCCATGATTTGAGGCTTTCCTAAAAAGGTTGACGACAAGCAAAGGATCGTTGGATGTCCATCCAACGGTCGTCGTGCTTCTTCAATCTCTCGCTTTCCTGCTCCAAATTAGCCAAACAAGCGCCGAGGGACTGCCCGCCTCCCTCCCTGTGGGTCGGTTGTGCCGCCAGCAGGCCTCACCGCCCCACCGCATTCCCATCGCTGGCCTAGCCATCCTCTACTCACCCACACCGATGTTATTCTTCGGCGACGGCAACGAACCAAGAAACCTCAGACAACAGATTCCTCCGCGGGAAACAACTGCCGAAGTCTTCCTCGCCTGTCGCTCCTTCCTAGGCCTCGCCGCGCCCACCGCCTCGGTGTTTCGGCGCGTTTAGTCAACATGGTCAACGCATCGACATGCATCCGGCGGATCAGACGTGGAGAGGCCGATACTGGTCAACAACCGCACGCAAGGAAATGCCTCCTTATTACGCCAAAAAATAATGATTCTCCACTGACATCCGGGACCCACCGATGTGGACCCACCGACATCATAGCCGATTCTTAAAGAAACAGCCCAAGCGCCGACGCCGGGCGCCGCTTAAATCCCGCCACGGCAAGAATGGAGATTCCGCACGAGATAATAACACCCCGTAGTGCCGAAGACAACTCCTCCAAAGACGATCCAAATAAGAGGGGTAGAAGCAAGCCTCGTGAGAGGGCGGCATTTAAGAGGTCGGGATGACAATTACTTACCTCCTCCGGAGACGAGGCAAGCCTCGGCGACGATGAATTCGCCGTGCCTCGAGGATCCCGCTTAACAAGAGCGCTTTCAGACGCAGTTAATGGCCACGGCAAACAGCCTAAAGAAAAGCAACAACAGCTTCAAGCTGATCAAGACCCATCGGGCCGGCTGATGGACCGAGGTCCTCGCGTCAAGAGTATGAACTCGAACGCCTCCAAAAGTTACCTAAAACGCAAGTTGCTCCTCCGATTAGAGGAGGCAGCATCACCAGCAAGACAATACGGCAGACCGACCACCTCGTGGGTCGCTGAGAGAGGCGGCGCAAGCCCTCCACCAAAACCGCATTCTCGCATCACTCTAAAAGTAGGAAGCCACGGGGAACGCTACTGGACTTGCTAGATATATTGAGGACAAGGCAAGCCAATCTAGATCTATCTATGGATCACGTGGACGCCTACCCACCCACGCATTTAATACCGCCGCACCGATACAACTACTCCCGCCGGGCCGTAACACAGCATAACGCCTTCTCGAGCTACGCCGCGATATTGCTCAATACAGAGGCGCCAGACACCCACTATGCTTCACCGACGAAGTAATGGATCATCAAATCCTCAAGGGTTCAAACCCGCTAATATCGAATCCTACGATGGCACAACAGACCTCGCGGTCCGGATTGAGGATTATCTCCTCCATATACACATGGCCCGCGCGACGATCTTCACGCCATCAAATATCTCCCGCTTGCTTAAAGGACCAGCTTGGCATTGGCTTAACAGCCTGCCCGCAGAGTCAATTGATGTTGGAAGACCTGAAGCCGCATTCCTCGACAACTTCTGTGGCACGATAAAGTACCACCGGACGCAGATGACCTAAGCCACATAATCCAGCAGCCGCATTTAATCGCCAGCAATTTCGACACGGTTCTTAACAAAGAAAATCAAATCGCCGACCGTCCGGATGCAGAGGCACTCGCTGCCTTCAAACATAACATCCGCGACGAAAGGCTGGCCCGCACCTAGGACAGAGAAGCCGAAACCATGGCAGCCTCACATCCTCATGACCCGCTTCAAGGGGGAGAGGATAGCTGGCTCGCCAAAGAATAACCTCAAAGAAAAACGCTGGCAGTCCGGATACCAAGGACCGCAATGGCAGGTTGCGCCAAAC
This sequence comes from Aegilops longissima, assembly GCA_021605205.1. NCBI lineage: Eukaryota > Viridiplantae > Streptophyta > Magnoliopsida > Poales > Poaceae > Aegilops > Aegilops longissima. The sequence goes on along the minus strand of JAHIAM010006296.1, from coordinate 24,082 downwards.
AAAAATAAACGCCACATTAACGGCGACAGCAATGAGGATACGGCAGTCAACGCCGGATTTCGAGGCTCCAAACCCGTCAACGGAAGAAGCCATTCAAAAGAACCACTCCGGCCCGGCCCAATTTGGACCGAATACTCGACCGCTTTGTCAAATACATGGAACTCTCGAAAAGCTAGGCTAACCATACCAACAAAGATTGTTGGGTATTCAAGCAGCAGGCAAATTAATCGCCAAAAATGTGACAAGGCTACACAGCGATGACGAGGAAGAGACCCGCCACCGAACAACAGAGGACAAAGGGATTCTCCAGCTCGGACGGTAAACATGATATACGCAACGATATTCCCAAGAGGGAGCGGAAGGCACTAAGGGACGATACGCTGATGGAGCCACCGCCCCAAAATTCAACCCATGGTCCTCTTGCCCGATCACTTTCGATCGAAGAGATCATCCGACTAGTATCCGCCATGGCGGATTCGCCGCATTGGTTTTAGACCCAATCGCTGATGGATGTCACTCACGAGAGTCCCGATGGACGGCGGCAGCAGCCGAACCTGCTTTATCGTGATACAAGGCGCAAGATGGGCATAGACCCTTCAAGGATTAAACCTACAACGACGACCTTCAAAGGCGCCATACCAGGTGTCGAGGCCAATTGTACAGCTCGCTTACATCGAAGTGGTCTTCGATCCCGGATAATTTCCGGCGAGGAATTAATCTTCGACATAGTCTCGCTCCGCAGCGGCTATCACGCTCGCCGCATTTAACCGCTTGCTTGTAAAATTCAACGCGTGCCGCATTATGCATACCTTAAGCTCAAGATGCCAGCCCTCGTGGAGTCATCACGGTCAATGGAAACATGAACGCCCCTCCGAACGGAGGAACATACAGCGCTCGCGCGTAAGTACAGAGCAGCCTTTAAGGCAATTATCGAGTCCGCCGTTAAACAACCGGACACGACCAAACGCGCCCGAGCAAAATCAACTAAGACCACCGCACGCTCCGGCACACGAAAGCAATGCGGCCCCAACCCAGCCCTCGCAAAATTGTAAGACAAACTCACAGACATAATTACGCCTCGAGATACCATGGGCATAGGGGAAGGGCACAACCACAACAGACCCAGAGTGCGGTTCGACCACACCAGGGCCCCCAAGTGTGTCGCTTTTTTCTTTCATTTTTCTTTTTTTTATACGAACTCAGTCCGAGGCGAACCTGCCAACTCATGATGCAACAGCTGTGGAAGGACAAAGGCTGCATTTAACACTCAGTGGTCTCCATCACGAGCATTAAATTTGTTAAATACAACATTCCGCTGCCTACCTCGAGGGAGATGCCTTTAATTCGCCCAACCCTTGCTTTCCGTGACCGATAGCATATCTTCTCTAATAAAATGCAGCACTTTTGCCTATAATTGCATCACTTATATATATATATATATATATATATATATATATATATATATATATATATATATATATATATATATATATATATATATATATATATATGTTCATTTACAACATGTTGCACCTGCATCTTGGTACGCCAAATACACCAGGGCTTATGTCCTCCGCTTTATGGTGTGATAAAGTCCGACACTTTCACAAGTGCGGCACCTCAACTTATAGCATTATATGAATCAGCTCTCAATCATGTCTTGGGTCAATAGTTGGGTTTGCCTGCCCCATGTTTGGCACCTTACGCTTGCTTCTATCGGCTAAGGTAGCACTGGAGAACCATCGCGATTGCGCCTGCTGAGTCGGGTTAACGCCAAGGAGAAAGCTAAAACTGACCGGCATGATAAGGCGTGAGACTGGTCGCTGTTCGAGAGGTCCTTCGGTCCTTAAAGACCCACGCCGCCGAGCGAAGTTCAATTATGTCCGATGAAGGCGTGATAGCGCCCCAATTCGTCTTCCGAATACTAGGCTTCACTAAATTTAAAATTATAGAATTCTATGGCTAAGTGAGAGTGTTCAAGCACTATAAGTCCGGTTGCCTTGTTCGCTGTGTTGAGCGCCTCCTAGATGGACCCAAAATGGGAACAAGAGTGCTCAAGTTTATCCCAACACCCCAGCACTGTGGCATGGGGGCCGGGTTTACGACTTGCCATCTCTTAGATTTAATAAACGGCCGCATGTAAGGTAATATTTTAAATTAAACAAGCGTTGCTTAGGCGCATATGAACAAAGTTTTCAGCGCACAGATAACACATTGCGAATTCACTCAAAAATTACATCCCCGGGCACTCATCCGCAATCTTGCGGCACCCTTCAGACAGCCTTATAGTAAATTTCGGCGACGATGCTCCTTGCCCGCTGGTGGCGCGCCGCTGATTAGCTTCTCCGCATCCAGCTTGCCCCATGCACCTTTGCGCTGGCAAGGGCCCGACGAGCACCTTCAATACAAAGCGGAGCGCTTTGATAACCTCCACCTGTGGGCACACATCCACCAGCCGTCGTGACGAGGTCGGGTAGCCCTGTGCATGGCCTCTCCAGCCACAACCGACTATGAGGCCCTTCATGGCCTGCTCGCCACCTTAGAAGTTCGACCAGCTGCTTCACCTGGTCGCTAGGGGCACTGGATGGCCGGACTCAAGATATCGAGACCGTAAGACCTTCTCCGCTGAGCTCCCTCCTCGCTTGGTAGAATGCGGCGATCGTACATGCCATGAGGCAGATCTGCAAACGCCTCGAGAGCTCCAACCGGTAAGTAACACGTAATTTACATTCACATGCTTGCTTTGCATGAAAAAGCCTTACCCGCCGCTATCTTATTCATCAATTCAACCTCCGAAGGGACTTATGGGCCTCGGCCTTGGCGGTTTTATAGTTTCGAGAGCGAGGCAAGCTCGGACTCTCGAAGTCTTTGAGTCACGCCCAAACTCTCATGCTTTTCCATGAGAGCCCGGAGCTCTTGCTGAACCACCGCCACCCGCGCCTCCTGCTTTTCTCGCTTCCCCATTCCGTGGGTCAGATTATGCTCGTCATGACACGCCTCCTTCGTGGCCGCCACCTGCTCGTGGCCCCCGCAGCACTCCATGTTATCCTTGTTATTTTTTGTCGCAACCTAAATCCTTTTCTCAGAAGGTACAAATTCAAAGTGGTGTTACTCACCTTCTTTGTCTTGAGCTGCTTCGGCGCTGCCGAGCTTTGCCTCGACCGCTTGAGCCCTGCTCAACGCACCGACCTCCGCAGCAAGGCGGCAGAGTCAGCAAGCAGCCTCGCAACCCATATTGACATAATTTTTAGCAACCTCACAGATATCTTTTTTTCAGATCCTCACCGCTTTTCTTTCCAACAATCGAACCGAGCATCGGGGCTACCGTCTATGCGGTATTACATTGCATATTTTTAACTTCTTACCTCAAAGCCCGATAGAAGGCTACAGCAGTTTTGGTCAGCCCGCCTTGGCGAAGCTGCACTTCTCGGATCACCACACTCATATAGTGCGGTGTTCTTCCTCGATGGAAGCGCTCAGCGCTTCTTCAACAAATTACCCGAGCCTCCGTTGACGGAAGCCGCCGCGCCACGGTCTTGCCCTTCGCTCGGCGGGCCGGCCGACTCGAACCACCGCGGTTCTGCTGTGGAGTCCGCGCGAAAGTCCGGAGGACGCTTTGTGGCGCCCGAGCCTCCCCGATGGGTCCTTCTGGGATCCCACTCGCGCCCTCGGCGCCGCGAGGGGTGGAGGCGGTCGGATGGAGTCTACATCCGACGAAGCCAACGACCCGCTGGCGAAGTAGGGAGATCATCACCGGCCGACTACAGTGCAACATGCGGCATTAGAATGACACTATGTGACGCAGTAAAAGAAATTATAAATCATTCAGAATTCGATATTTACGATCTCGCCGAGGCCTGGCCCTTGAAGGCTATTCTTCCTCGCCAACGCTGATGTTGGCAGAGCTGTCCGGGGAATAGTCCTTCCCTCTGACCCTCCGCCTCCCCCTGCTAGGGGAAGCCTTCCTCTTCCTCTCTCCTCCTCCGAGAGAGTCCTCTTCCTCCTCCTCATTCTCGGGAGGAGTCCGCCCGAGTCGCTTGGACATTTAAAAACGGGCACTCTTTCGAGCACCCGTGGCCTCCTTCTGGCTTTCTTTTCCGCACCACGCAGCGGTGCCGAAACCAGCAGCCTCGCTAGACGAGCCGCCCATCGGATTTTTCGGCATAGGAGCCGGACAGTAATCTGCTCCGCTTCTTCATCCAAATTCCCGCAAAGGAAAAGGGAAATTTGTCGTGACCCCGATTCCAAGTCACATCGACCTAGCTGGTAACACCTCATTTCACTTTGCGCCTCACGCACGGATTCCCCACGGTGTCGCCTTACCATGGCCCGGACCGCTTATGCACTTTTGGCTCACGATATGACAAAGGTCGCTAGCATCCACATGACAAAGAACCCGGCCGACATGGCTAGTCGTGAATCCAAAGCGCACTAACCTATGGGGACAGGCATACATGAAACACTTCGAGCATGTCGGGTCATCAACGATGAACTTGGGTTGTAGCACTGGCTATCAGACTCCGCATCCCGGCTCAGCAAGTGCTAGGCAGACTCCAAGTATCACCGCTGCGACATTTCTCAAGGGATGTATATAGGAACGAAATGAATCACATGTCGCCAGCCATGTCCAAGCAAGAGTGCTGGGCTAGCAGACTCGTGAACCGGGCTGTAGCGGACTACTATCGCTAGAAGCACGTAGACTACATTTCCCCATAAGAGAGGCTGCCAAGGATAAACAACTAGATTGTCGGATCCCACTCATACCAATCATTTCAATCATACACGCATATATGCCCGATATGAGTAAATACAACAAGGCATCACAACAAAACTCTACAACTTAAGTACTTTATTTAAGAGGCCCGAGGAGCCATACATAACATAGTCATACGTAGGGGTCACATGACCCAACACTCAAGTCACACAATCATACAAGCACATGCGGAAGCAAAGTAGTCTCGAGTACGCACTCTAGAAAGAAAGAAAGCTTGTTGGAGCCTTTCATCTACAATGGCCCTTCACAGTCTTTAGATCGCCACCGGGTGGCTAGCTTACTCGTCAAGTCAACATCTACATAGAATCTTTTGAGGGGTAGTATAGTCCTCCTCAAAAATATTGATTACAAACATGAGTACAAAAGTACTCAAAGAAGTCTTACCACGTAATCCTATCATACATGCACATTCTCAAGGAAGGAAGTGGAGTTAATTGCAGCAAGCCAGCTTTGACTCTTGGCTGTTTATCCCACGTGTCACACTTTGTAAAGCATTTTGTCGCATTACCCAGTCCACTATTCACCATATTGCAGCAAGCCAGCTTTGACTCTTGGCTAAGCTATCCCCAAGATTAAAGAACAGCTTGCCGGATGGCAATTAACAAGAAGCGCATCGAGGACTTACGCTGGGATCCTCATAGGTTTCTTCAACAGAGACATAGTTGACATGGCCACGAGCGTGGCAACCGGTTTGGCATAGGAACCTTTCCTCCTGGCTTGCCGCGCCAGCCAGACTTTCCAAATTTGATTGGGGTTGTTCTGGGACACTCTCGAATATAGTGGCCCGCCTCTCCACATTTGAAGCAAGTGATCACATTTGGCCGTGGGGCCACATTAGCGTTGGACCTCCATATGTCTTGGGTGGAAAATACGGTTGGTTGGGGCGAGGCGCCAAGGATGGCCTCGGGTATACCTGGGTGGTAGAGCCAGATTTGGGACCCAAACCCGCGCTTCGGGAACCAGAGCCGATGACGATCCGTAATCACGGATGTGTTATGTGAAGCCTCAAATCAGTTCGCCTGGGCCTCGCACCGATAGCCTTATTGACTAGCTTCGAGAAAGAGGTACACTCATGCACGGAGATCTCGGCGTAGCTCAGTGGCTAAGTCCCTTACGGAACCTCGCCGCTTCTTAGCATCAAGAGAAACTTCTTCGAGCATAACGTATAACCTCCCGACCAAGGGCCGTAGGCATCCACCGTCACCGCCTTTGGGTGAAACCGCAGAATTCCTCACGCTTATGTCCATAAGTCCTTCGAATATGGTGCTCATGAAAGCGGCACTCAATTCATCCTAAGTTGTAACTTGTCCAGCCGGACGATAGCTCTCATAATTTTCCCACCAGACCGGCAGACCTTCCGATGATAGGCGGCAAAGATAACTTTGTCGCCTCACCACATTGGCGAACGCAGCTTGTGGTGGATATCGCGAGCTAATCATCGGCGCCGAGAGGCTCGACGGAGCATTTGAACTTTGAGGTATAGCTTGACGAAATCATTGAGTGAAACCCCATCGCTTCTTGGTCAAGCGGTTGTGTTTTGTTCAATCCGCCCAATAAGCGGTTTGTTTCAAGGCTTATTATGCTCGCTCAAAGATCACCTCAGCCAAAGATGGCGGTTGCGCGCATTCACATTTCGCTGCATCGGCCTCTCCCTGCTCTCGAACAGCAGGAGAATTTCGAGTGTTGACCATCCCGGGAGACAAAACAAAGGTTTAAACCAGATGGCAGAATTCAACAAGGAAGTGCGGAAGGAAATGGACAAGATGGAATGCAAAGATGTTCATCCGTATGACATGGTAATATAAACTGCCATATATATATATACCAACGGTCATACACACCATTCATAGTTTAGTACAAGCCCGACGGAGTACAACTATAAGGGAAGGCGCACATCTCATCGGAAGCATTCCAACTCCTATACATTATTTTTCTACACTTCCGAATGATACACACTAAGTCGTATTCCACGAGTCACGCAGACGGTGGAAACACAACCATTACCATACTAGGAATACTACTACTATCTCAGTGCAGCTCCATAGTAGTCCTCATAGAAGTCACCACCTGCACTGAAGTGGGACATGATCGTCCGAAATGCATAATCCTGTGGGGCCTGTGGACCATAAGGACTTGGATGTGGCCGTGGACCCACAAATGGTGGCAGAGGAGGCCCACGAGGAGGAGTGATGCCTCCAACCTCACGCCACTCCATGAAGTCCGCAAACTCGCCCAATTGTGGTACAAATCTCTCATGTCCATACATCCGCTTGCACGGCAGGTGCAAACCTAGTCGAGTAGCCCAAAGGGTCGAACGGCATTATATAGTTTCCATACGCAAGGCCCGGTTCTCACGGTCCTTGTCCTCCAAAGAACTCAAGAGTGGTACGGAGGAGTGAGTCCTCATGGGATGCATCACCGCATAAGCCCTCAAGGTAGCCATGCGCCCTGTGAAGAGATGCCGCATATAGCGGAAGTCGTTGTTGTTCCAAGAAAGCAGTCCCGCTCAATAATAGTCATCATGGAATAGGCTGCGCCTTGTATGTATATTCCAATAGTGATTCCGAGCCCATAGGAACAAAGTGAAGTGGCTCAAGAGTTCGGATAGGATGGATAAACCGACCGCGTATAGATATTGGCTTTGATTGAAATCCTCGAACTGCTCCTCGACGGATATTCAGGATACCATCGATAACCAGCCTCAATCATCACCCTAACCAACATGGCTGCAGGACCGCACACATCAATGCAGCGGGTCAAAGTAACCACTTGGTTCGGGAACGGTGGCCATCTGAAAGCACAGCCATAATGCAAAGGCATTAGAATTCTAGGAAAAATCGGGCAGCATAACATCTCAGTAAATGCTCAAATCAAATTTGAGACATTCAAAATCAGATTTGCAAAACCACTCAACAACATCATATCAAGGTTCTCGTTCAAGCAATAGCATACTAAAATTTAGCAAAGACCGAATCGAGGATGTAACCAACAATCCTACAAGGTACTACTTGATAGTAACACGTGAACTGATAGAGAAAGAGAGCCTAGTCCTAACCCACGTTGAAGGAGAAGAGGATGACTCAGATCGAGGGCATAAGGTAAAGGAGTAAAAGAGCCTTACGCCCTCCCACAATCAATTCCCTACATATAACTAAAGCATTTCTAGACTCAACTTCACCAGCTTTGGCTTAGCGGACCTACAGCAGCCCCGCTCTCGATGCCAACGCTGTCAGACCCCGATTCCAAGTCACATCGACCTAGCTGGTAACACTCATTTCACTTTGCGCCTCACGCACGGTATCCCCACGGTGTCGCTTACCATGGCCCGGACCGCTTATGCGCTTTTGGCTCACGATATGACAAAGGTCGCTAGCATCCACATGACAAAGAACCCGGCCGACATGGCTAGTCGTGAACCCAAAGCGCACTAACCTATGGGGACAGCATACATGAAACACTTCGAGCATGTCGGTCATCAACGATGAACTTGGGCTGTAGCACTGGCTAACAGACTCCGTATCCCGGCAGTAGCAGCTAGGCAGACTCCAAGTATCACCGCTGACATTTCAAGGGATGATATAGGAACGAAATGAATCACATGCCGCCAAGTGTCCAAGCAGAGTGTCAAGTTAGCAGTGACTCGTGAACCGGTCAGAAGCGGACTACTATCGCTAGAAGCACGAGACTACATTTCCCATAAGAGAGGCTGCCAAGGATAAACAACTAGATTGTCGGATCCCACTCATACCAAGCATTTCAATCATACACGCAATATGCCCGATATGAGTAAATACAACAAGGCATCACAACAAAACTCTACAACTTAAGTACTTTATTTAAGAGGCTCCGAGGAGCCATACATAACATAGTCATACAGTAGGGGTCACATGACCCAACACTCAAGTCACACAATCATACAAGCACATGCGAAGCAAAGTAGTCTCGAGTACGACTCTAGAAAGAAAGAAAGCTTGTTGGAGCCTTTCTATCTACAATGGCCCTTCATAAGTCTTAGATCGCCACCGGGTGGCTAGCTTACTCGTCAAGTCAACATCTACATAGAATCTGCTTGAGGGGTAGTATAGTCCTCTAAAAATATTGATTACAAACATGAGTACAAAAGTACTCAGCAAGTCTTACCACGTAATCCTATCATACATGCACATTCTCAAGGAAGGAAGTGGAGTTAATTGCAGCAAGCCAGCTTTGACTCTTGGCTAAGCTTATCCCACGTGTCACACTTTGTAAAGCATTTTGTCGCATACCAGTCCACTATTCACCATCACAATACTCCACCGTGGATCCTTTCTCGTCATCCCCGAGAGAGCCATCCACGATACTCACACTTATCTTGAGGCTTTAGTAGTATCCATTTACTTGTCTATGAACTGATATAGGTAACCAGAAGTCCTTCTCCGTGGACACGGCTATTCAATAGATCATATTTAACCCCGCAGGGTATACTTCTTCACACACGCTCACCACTTATCGCCGCTTACACGACATGTACTGCAACCTTCAAGCGGAAGCCCAACGTGGGTGTCGGCCACAGCCTACCTAAACACTCAAGTCCCTAGTCCAGTTTATCGCCTATTCGGTTCCATCCGCAGGAGTCCGCCGAGGTTTCCCATACAGCCTCGAACGATGTGTGCAGGTTCCCGAGATACCAAACGGGCACTCGTACACCGGGCCACGGTGCCACCGCAACACAACCCACCCCTAAGGTCAGCGCTATGGCCCCAAAGATGCTACAAACACCGTAAACTACTTGCAACTCCCTTGACTATGAACAGGGTGGTTAAGAAGTTTAGAGGGTCCATTGGTTTCGGGCCCAATGCGTGGTAGTAGCTAATTCATGGATCACAAACACAGATCTCAGTTCTTAAGTTCGCTTCAATGAAACAACCCACCATGTACTCCTACATGGCCTCTCATCGATACCTTTACCAAATCGTGTTCAACACTTTCACTCGAACCAACACAACCTTTCACTCCAGCTCATCATCCCGATGAGCCGACCTGACACAACTCTAAGCATAGCAAGCATAGCATGGTAGGAATCACAAACATGGCTCAATCAACTCCTACACATACTAGTGGGTTTCATCTAGTTATCGTGGCAATGACAGTCATGCAAAGGAAGTGGGTTCAACTACCGCAGCACACAACAGTTGAATCGCGTTGTCTTAATGCAGTAAACGAGAGCGAAGCGAGAACATGGGTTTGTATCGAATGATCAATGAATTGCTTGCCCGATGGAACTGGGGTAGAGAACTGCCTTCGTGTGGGTAATCGAGGTTATCTTCGGGCGTAACCTATCATGGAAACACACCAAAATAAATATACAACCAATATGCAATAATATGATGCATGCTATGACATGGCAAGATGGATGTGTTGGCCTAATGCAAGTTGAAGGGATGGATGATCTCATTTGAACCAAAGGTTCAAATGATAGATCATGTGAGTTAGTCCTAATGGTGCAAAATCTTAATCTGGTTGTTCAGCATAGTTAACTTGTTTTAACATGCATGAAACCTGTACCAATGGATAGAGTGTATTTTTCTGATAAATTTTCATATATAAATCTTTGCATTTGGAGTTATAGAATAAAAGTTATAAGCATTTGAATTTGAATTATATTCTGAAATTTATTATATAAAAATAATTCCAGAATTTGAATTAATGCGCCAAGATGAGGTCAGATGACGTCAGAGGGTCAACGGGTCGCCCAGGTCAAACTGACCAGTGGGACCCGCATGTCAGGTTAGTTTAACTAATTAGTTTTAATTAAAACTAATCCTAATTAGATTAGCCGGAGGGGGTCCACCTGTCATTGACCCAGAGGGTCAACAGGGCCCACGGGCGAGGTCAACTCACCGGCGTCTAGCCGCCGGCGAGGCCAGACGCGGCGGAGCAAGTGCTTTTGCACTTTCCGGCTCCAAATGGAGCGCGAGGAGCATCTACGGTAGCTAGAGGTGAGCCGCGTTAGTGGTGGAGTTAGTTTAGGTCGGGATGGCCGAGTGGGCGCCTGGCGACGAGCCTGGGCGGCGACTGGGCTCGCCACCGACGGGTTTGGGTTAGAGGGCCCATGCGAGGCGCGGGAGTGCACGGCTAGACTGCTGGAGAGTGGTGAGGCGATGGACGAGTGGCGTGGCTAATAGGTGACTGGGGCTGCTGGCGACGAGCTCCGCAAGCGGGCTCTCGTTGATCTCGAAGGCCATGTGGTGCAAGAAGAGGAGAACGGAGAGGATGGAGAGGTAGCTAGGCTCACAGTGAACCTGTGGGGAGCTTGCTGGGTCGGAGGTGGACTGAGGCGACGGCGGCGACGATGGGGATCTCCGCGGCCTTGAGCTCGGGCGAGGTCGGGTAGTGGCCTCTGGGGTTTTGGAGCGAGGGAACTAGCTGGCTAGGGGTAACGGGTGCGCGGAGCGCTGACATGGCGGGAGGAGTATGATCGGCGGGAGCACGGCGCCGACGGTGGCGTGTCGGCGGCGGCGCCGCCGTGTCGAGGGCGAGCGAGAGAGAGAGGCGGGGGGAAGTGAGGTGTCTGGAGGTCGGGTGACGACGCTGGGGTCGCCCAGCGGCGAGGCGGCGGGGGTGAGGCAGGCGGCGGCTAGCCGCGTGGCGCGCTCAAGGCTGGCCGGGCATTAGCTGCTCGTCAAGTCGAGCTAAGCAGCCACTGCTGCTGTCATTGGCTGGGCAAGGTGGGCTTGCCGGGCAAGCATGTAGAGTTTTTCCATTTTTCAGTTTTTCTATTTTCTGCAATTCTGTTTAGGGTTTTTAAAATACCAAAACCTTTTCAAAATTACCAAAATGCTCTCGGTCACTTGTTGAATATTTCCAACATGAAACATTTTAGTTTAACAATTTTGAACACTTAAAATATTTTCCATAATTTAAAATGTTCTTTCAAAAACTTGTGAATTATATCTAGAGCCCTTAGGTGACCTAGAAAATGTTCCACCTTCTTGACATGGATCCTAAACCCAAACAAAGAGGATGAGCATTTTGAAGGGCATTTCGATTCATTGAAATAAATTTTAGTAAACCCTAGTTATTTTAAGGGGGTGTTCTGGGGTTTCCGCCTTCCCATTTCAAATTCAAATGAAATTTAAACATGATGCACACCCTAATGCATGGTCTATCCGGGATGTGACAACTCACCCCACTCAAAAGAATCTCGCCCCGAGATTTAGGATCTGCTATAAAAAGGTGGGATACTCAAGTCGAAGACGATCCTCCCTTTCCCAAGTTGCTTCTTGCTCGGAATGGTTTGACCATTGAACCTTTAGAAACTTGATGTTCCGACGCCGAGTGGTACGCCGGTTTGATCGAGGATACGAACGGGTACTTTCGATAGGTAAGGTTATCTTGGAGATCAAGTTGCTTGTGGTCCACCCACGGATAGGATCCGAGAAGCAACGCCTGAGTTGGGAAACGTGGAAGACATCATGGACTTTGGAAAGATGCGGAGGTAGTTCCAATTGGTAGGCAACTTCCCTCGCTTGGCAAGAATGCGAAGGGTCCAATGTAACGAGGAGCCAACTTGCCTTTGATATCAATCGATGGGTTCCTTTAGAGGGTAACCCAAGGTAAGCCTTCGCCAATTTCATAAGCCATAGGCTTATGTTTGCGGTCATATTGGCTCTTTTGACGAGATTGGGCTGTTTTCAATTTCACACTAATGACGCGAACTTGCTCTTCTCGCTTCCTGAATCATATCCGCCAAAGAGTTGTCTCTCCCGGTTTCTCACCGCTTAAGAGGCGCTCACATTTTCGCCCATAAAGAACTTCGAAGGGGCTTTGCCTGCATCGGCTTGATAACTATTGTTATGTTTAACTCGGCGTAATGGAAGGCATTTCTCCCATTCATGCCGAAGAGATGACAAGCTCAAGCATATCCTCTAGGATTTGATTGACTCGCTCTACTTGACCACTTGATTGGGGATGGAAAGCGTGCTAAAAGAGAGACGAAGTTCCTATAGCATCTTGGAAACTTTCCCAAAATCGAGAGGTGAAGAGACTACCACGGTCTGAGTTAATTTCCAAAGGAACACCATGAAGAGACACTATTCGAGAGATGTATAAATCAGCTAGCTGGCTAGCGGTTATACTCGCGAACGGTAGGAAGTGGGCTACTTTGGAAAGACGATCAACGACAACGAAGATAGCATTATTCCTCTCTTGGTCCTGGGAAACCCGTAATGAAATCCATACCGATTTTATCCCATTTCCATTCAGGAATTTCCAAAGGTTGAAGGGTACCAAGAGTCGTTGATGCTCGCTTAACTCGACGACGACGCCGCAGCTTAGCAATGTATTGAGCGATTTCTCTTCATCCTAGTCCACCAAAACTCTCGCGAGATCTTGATACATTTTAGTACTACCAGGATGAATGGTGAGAGGAGAGTCATGAGCTTCCTTAAGGATCAATCGCCTCAAAGTTGCGCACCTTGGGAACCACTAGCGGTCTCCAAAGAACACGACACCTTGTTCATCAATGGAGAAACAATCATGACTTTTCTTGATGTTTCTCCTGATACGGGCGATTCCCTGATCTACCTTCCGTGCTTTGATGATCTGATCCGTAAGGGTAGGTTTCGCCACTGTGGTGGAAAGGAACTCGAGGAACAATGTGAAGATTAAGCTTACGTAAATTCCTCGTGGAGAATTGGTTGACTTTGTTGTAACATCAAATTGTTACAATAAGATTTACACTTAGTGCGCCAGCCATGACATTGGCTTTGCTCGGGTGTAAGATATTCCTAAGTCGAAATCTGATCAATCTCGACCCAACGCCTTTGCCCGAGATTCAAACCGTTGGGTGAAGATGTATTTCAGACTTTGGTGATCTGTAGATTTCGCAACGATTACCCGTAAGGTAATGTCGCCAGGTTTTGAGTGCATGAACCATCGCTGCAAGCTCTAGATCGTGTGGGGGTAGTTATCCTCATGTGGACGAATCGCCGAGAAGCGAGGCAATCACATGACGATCTTGCATGAGTATGCAACCTAGTCCTTGTCGCGAGGCGCCGCAATAGATAATAAAGTCCTTAGAGAAATCTGGTGGAACAAGTACGGAGCAGATGTCAGCGCCTTTTCAGCCTCGAAAGCTGATCTCGCATCGTGGCGCCCATTCAACTTCTTATCTTTCTTGAGGAGTTCGTTAGAGGTTTAGCAACTTTAGAGAAATTCTCGATTTAAGCGGCGGCAATAGCTCGCTAAACCGAGGAAACTCCGAACTTGCTTGACCGATTCGTGGAGTCCAATCAAGGACGGCTTGAACTCGCCGATTGACAAGAATACCCTTACCGAAATTACATGTCCTAGATAGGTCACTGCAACCAGAATTCACACTTAGAGAATTTGGCATAAAGGCGGTGCTCTCAAGTTTCATCAATACTAGCCTTAGATGTTCGCATGTTCTTCCTCATTCTTGAGTAGATGAGTATATCATCGAGGTATACCACGACTAATTTATCCAAGTACTCCATGAAGATCGAGTTCATTAACCGAGAGAAGGTGGTGGAGCATTGGTTAAACCAAGGACATGACGTGTACTCAGATTGGCCATAACGAGTGACAAAGGCCGCTTTTGGTATGTCCTCGTTTGATTTTGATTTGATGGTAGCCCAACCTCAAATCCATCTTGAAAAGATCGAGGATCCAATGAGCTGATCATACAGTGTCGTTGATCCCGGGAGCGGATACTTGTTTTTGATAGTGACCAAATTGACAGTGTCGGTAATCTACAACCATCCGATCCGCATCATCCTTCTTCTTGACGAAGAGGACGGGCAAGCCCATGGAGAGGAACTAGGACGGATGAAACCCTTTGCAAGGACTCATCGAGTTGTTTCTAAGTTCAGCTAGTTCTAGGGTGCCATCTTATAGGGTCTTCTAGAGATTGGGACGGTTCCGGAATAAGATCTATCACTTAACTCGACATCCCCGCTGTGGAACACCGCAGTTCCTCCGAAAGACATCCGGAAAATCACGGACCACCGGAATATCTTCGAGGTCCGAAGGGGTTGGCATTTAGAGAGTAAAGTCGACGCTAGACACTCGGGTTAAAACATCCACCGCTTTTGCCCAAGGATGGGTAAGTTGAACAGTTCTAGTAGAGCAATCAATCTTAGCATAATGGGCTGACATCCAGTCCATACCCAAGATGATGTTTATGTCCGAGGACTTAAGAGCTATTAGAGATGCAAGAAAACTAATCATTCGACAAGAATTTCATTTCCATGACTTATTCTAGAGGTTTGCCACCTAGAACCGTGGGTTTGAATTTCCATGGAGGTAGGCATGTCGCAGAATGTAGTGTTGTGCAAACGAGCATAGCTCTCGTAAATAAATGAATGAGATGCCCCAAGATCAAAGAACAGCTGTCGGATGGCAATTAACAAGAAGCGCATCGAGGACGACGCTGGGATCCTCATAGGTTTCTTCAGCAGAGACATAGTTGACATGGCCACGAAGCGGTGGCAACCGGCTTGGCATAGGAACCTTTCCCGCTGGCTTGCCGCGCCAGCAGACTTTCCAATTTTGATTGGGGTTGTTCTGGGACACTCTAATATAGTGGCCTGCCTCTCCACATTTGAAGCAAGTGATCACATTTGGCCGTAAATACATTAGCAGCTTGGACCTCCATATGTCTTGGGTGGAAAATACGGTTGGTTGGGGCGAGGCGCCAAGGATGGCCTCGGGTATACTGGTGGTAGAGCCAGATTTAGACCCAAACCCGCGCTTCGGGAACCAGAGCCGGATGACGATCCGTAATCACGGATGTGCTTATGCGTGAAGCCTCAAATCAGTTCCGCCCAGCCTCGCGCCGATAGCCTTATTGACTAGCTTCAGAAAGAGGTACACTCATGCAGACGGAGATCTCGGCGTAGCTCAGTGCTAAGTCCCTTACGGAACCTCGCCGCTTCTTAGCATCGAGAAACTTCTTCGAGCATAACGTGCTAACCTCCCGACCAAGGTCAGAGGCATCCACCGTCACCGCCTTTGGGTGAAATCGCAGAATTCTCACGCTTATGGTCCATAAGTCCTTCGAATATGGTGCTCATGAAAGCGGCATCAATTCATCCCAAGTTGTAACTTGTCCAGCCGGACGATAGCCTCATAATTTTCCCACCGAGACCGGCAGGACCTTCCAGATGATAGGCGGCAAAGATAACTTTGTCACCTCAGCCACATTGGCGAACGCAGCTTGTGGTGGATATCGCGAGCTAATCATCGGCGCCGAGAGGCTCGACGGAGCATTTGAACTTTGAGGATATAGCTTGACGAAATCATTGAGTGAAACCCCATCGCTTCTTGGTCGGGCGGTGTGTTTTGTTCAATCCGCCCAATAAGCGGTTTGTTTCAAGGCTTATTATGCTCGCTTCAAAGATCACCTCAGCCAAAGATGGCGGTTGCGCAGATTCACATTTCGCTGCATCGCCTCTCCCTCGCCTCGAACAGCAGGAGAATTTCGAGTGTTGACCATCCCGGGAGACAAAACAAAGGTTTAAACCAGGATGGCAGAATTTAACAAGGAAGTGCGAAGGAAATGGACAGATGGAATGCAAAGATGTTCATCCGTATGACATGGTAATATAAACTGCCATATATATATATACCAACGGTCATACACACCATTCATAGTTTAGTACAAGCCCGACGGAGTACAACTATAAGGGAAGGCGTTACATCTCATCGAAGCATTCCAACTCCTATACATTATTTTTCTACACTTCCGAATGATACACACTAAGTCGATTCCACGAGTCACGCAGACGGTGGAAACACAACCATTACCATACTAGGAATACTACTACTATCTCAGCAGCTCCATAGTAGTCCCTCATAGAAGTCACCACCTGCACTGAAGTGGGACATGATCGTCCGAAAATGTATAACTCGTGGGGCCTGTGGACCATAAGGACTCTGATGTGGCCGTGGACCCACAAATGGTGGCGAGGAGGCCCACGAGGAGGAGTGATGCTCCAACCTCACGCCACTCCATGAAGTCCGCAAACTCGCCCGCACAGGGTACAAATCTCTCATGTCCATACATCCGCTTGCACGGCAGTGCAAACCTAGTCGAGTAGCCCAAAGGGTCGAACGGCATTATATAGTTCCATACGCAAGGCCCGGCTTCACGGTCCTTGTCCTCCAAAGAACTCAAGAGTGGTACGGAGGAGTGAGTCTCATGGGATGCATCACCGCATAAGCCCTCAAGGTAGCCATGCGCCCTGTGAAGAGATGCCGCATATAGCGGAAGTCGTTGTTGCTCAAGAAAGCAGTCCTGCTCAATAATAGTCATCATGGAATAGGCTGCATCTTGTACGTATATTCCAATAGTGATTCCGAGCCCATAGGAACAAAGAAGTGGCTCAAGAGTTCGGATAGGATGGATAAACCGACCGCGTATAGATATTGGCTTTGATTGAAATCCTCGAACTGCTTCCTCGACGGTATATTCAGGATACCATCGATAACCAGCCTCAATCATCACCCTAACCAACATGGCCGCAGGACCGCACACATCAATGCAGCGGGTCAAAGTAACCACTTGGTTCTCGGGAACGGTGGCCATCCGAAGCACAGCCATAATGCAAAGGCATTAGAATTCTAGGAAAATCGGGCAGCATAACATTCAGTAAATGCTCAAATCAAATTTGAGACATTCAAAATCAGATTTGCAAAACCACTCAACAACATCATATCAAGGTTCGTTCAAGCAATAGCATACTAAAATTTAGTAAGACCGAATCGAGGATGTAACCAACAATCCTACAAGGTACTACGGATAGTAACACGTGAACCTCGATAGAGAAAGAGAGCCTAGTCCTAACCCACGTTGAATGAGAAGAGGATGACTCAGATCGAGGGCATAAGGTAAAGGAGTAAAAGAGCCTTACGCTCCTCCCACAATCAATTCCCCTACATATAACTAAAGCATTTCTAGACTCAACTTCACCAGTTTGGCTTAGCGGACTCTACAGCAGCCCCGCTCGATGCCAACGCTGTCAGACCCCGATTCCAAGTCACATCGACCTAGCTGGTAACACCTCATTTCACTTTGCGCCTCACGCACGTATCCCCACGGTGTCGCCTTACCATGGCCCGGACCGCTTATGCTTTTGGCTCACGATATGACAAAGTGTCGCTAGCATCCACATGACAAAGAACCCGGCCGACATGGCTAGTCGTGAACCCAAAGCGCACTAACCTATGGGGACAGCATACATGAAACACTTCGAGCATGTCGGTCATCAACGATGAACTTGGGCTGTAGCACTGGCTAACAGACTCCGATCCCGGCTGTAGGTGCTAGGCAGACTCCAAGTATCACCGCTGACATTTCAAGGGATGTATATAGGAACGAAATGAATCACATGTCGCCAACAAGTGTCCAAGCAGAGTGCTGGGCTAGCAGTGACTCGTGAACCGGTCAGAAGCGGACTACTATCGCTAGAAGCACGAGACTACATTTCCCATAAGAGAGGCTGCCAAGGATAAACAACTAGATTGTCGGATCCCACTCATACCAAGCATTTCAATCATACACGCAATATGCCCGATATGAGTAAATACAACAAGGCATCACAACAAAACTCTACAACTCAAGTACTTTATTTAAGAGGCCCGAGGAGCCATACATAACATAGTCATACAGTAGGGGTCACATGACCCAACACTCAAGTCACACAATCATACAAGCACATGCGAAGCAAAGTAGTCTCGAGTACGCACTCTAGAAAGAAAGAAAGCTTGTTGGAGCCTTTCTATCTACAATGGCCCTTCATAAGTCTTAGATCGCCACCGGTGGCTAGCTTACTCGTCAAGTCAACATCTACATAGAACTCATTGAGGGGTAGTATAGTCCTCTCAAAAATATTGATTACAAACATGAGTACAAAAGTACTCAGAAGTCTTACCACGTAATCCTATCATACATGCACATTCTCAAGGAAGGAAGTGGAGTTAATTGCAGCAAGCCGCTTTGACTCTTGGCTGCTTATCCCACGTGTCACACTTTGTAAAGCATTTTGTCGCATACGAGTCCACTATTCACCATCACAATACTCCACCGTGGATCCTTTCTCGTCATCCCCGAGAGAGCCATCCACTATACTCACACTTATCTTGAGGCTTTTAGTAGTATCCATTTACTTGTCTATGAACTGATATAGGTAACCTGAAGTCCTTCTCCGTGGACACGGCTATTCAATAGATCATATTTAACCCCGCAGGGTATACTTCTTCACACACGCTCACCACTTATCGCCGCATATACGACATGTACTGCAACCTTCAAGCGGAAGCCTAACGGGTGTCGGCCACAGCCTACCTAAACACTCAAGTCCCTAGTCCAGTTTATCGCCTATTCGGTTCCATCCGCAGGAGTCCGCCGAGGTTTCCCATACAGCCCCGAACGATGTGTGCAGGGTTCCCGAGATACCAAACGGCACTCGCACATCAACACCACGGTTTCACCGCAACACAACCCACCCCTAAGGTCAGCGCTATGCGGCCCCAAAGATGCTACAAACACCGTAAACTACTTGCAACTCCCTGACTATGAACAGGGGTGGTTAAGAAGTTTAGAGGGTCCATTGGTTTCGGGCCCAATGCGTGGTAGTAGCTAATTCATGGATCACAAACACAGATCTCAGTTCTAAGTTCGCTTCAATGAAACAACCCACCATGTACTCCTACATGGCCTCTCATCGATAACTTTACCAAATCGTGTTCAACACTTTCACTCGAACCAACACAACCTTTCACTCCAGCTCATCATCCCGATGAGCCGACCGACACAACTCTAAGCATAGCAAGCATAGCATGGTAGGAATCACAAACATGGCTCAATCAACTCCTACACATACTAGTGGGTTTCATCTAGTTATCGTGGCAATGACAGTCATGCAAAGGAAGTGGGTTCAACTACCGCAGCACACAACAGCTTGAATCGCGTTGTCTTAATGCAGAAACGAGAGCGAAGCGAGAACATGGGTTTGTATCGAATGATCAATGAATTGCTTGCCCGATGGAACTGGGTAGAGAACTGCCTTCGTGTGGGTAATCGAGGTTATCTTCGGGGCGAACCTATTATGGAAACACACCAAAATAAATATACAACCAATATGCAACAATATGATGCATGCTATGACATGGCAAGATGGATGTGTTGGCCTAATGCAAGTTGAAGGGATGGATGATCCCATTTGAACCAAAGGTTCAAATGATAGATCATGTGAGTTAGTCCTAATGGTGCAAAATTAATCTGGTTATTCAGCATAGTTAACTTGTTTTAACATGCATGAAACCTGTACCAATGGATAGAGTGTATTTTTCTGATAAATTTTCATATATAAATCTTTGCATTTGGAGTTATAGAATAAAAGTTATAAGCATTTGAATTTGAATTATATTCTGAAATTTATTATATAAAAATAATTCCAGAATTTGAATTAATGCGCCAAGATGAGGTCAGATGACGCCGAGGGTCAACGGGTCGCCCAGGTCAAACTGACCAGTGGGACCCGCATGTCAAGTTAGTTTAACTAATTAGTTTTAATTAAAACTAATCCTAATTAGATTAGCCGAGGGGTCCACTGCCATTGACCCGAGGGTCAACAGGCCCACTTGGCGAGGTCAACTCACCGGCTCAGTCACGGGCGAGGCCAGACGCCGCGGAGCAAGTGCTTTTGCACTTTCCGGCTCCAAATGGAGCGAGGAGCATCTACGGTAGCTAGAGGTGAGCCGCAAGTTAGTGGTGGAGTTAGTTTAGGCCTGGATGGCCGAGAGGGCGCCATGCGACGAGTCGGGCGGTGACCGGGCTCGCCACCGACGGGTTTGGGTTAGAGGGTTCGGCGAGGCGCGGGAGTGCACGGCTAGACTCATGGAGAGTGGTGAGTGCGATGGACGAGTGGCGTGGCTAATAGGTGACCGGGGCCTGCCGGGCGACGAGCTCAAGGGCAAGTGCTCGGCTGATCTCGAGGCCATGTGGTGCAAGAAGAGGAGAACGGAGAGGATGGAGAGGTAGCTAGGCTCACAGTGAACCTGTGGGGAGCTTCGCTGGGGTCGGAGGTGGATCGAGGCGACGGCGGCGACGATGGGGATCTCCGCGGCCTTGAGCTCAAGCGAGGTCGGGTAGTGGCCTCGGGGTTTTGGAGCGAGGGAACTAGCTGGCTAGGGGTAACGGGTGCGGCGGAGCGCCGACATGGCGGGAGGAGTATGATCGGCGGGAGCACGGCCGACGGTGGCGTGTCGGCGATGGCGCCGCCAGTCGAGGGCGAGCGAGAGAGAGGCAGGGGGGAAGTGAGGTGTCCGAGGTCGGGTGACGACGCTGGGTCGCCCAGCGGCGAGGCGGCGAGGGGTGAGGCAGGGCGGCGGCTGGCCAGGCGCTATCGCTGGCCGCCGTGCCGGCATTAGTTCGCCTCGTCAAGCCGAGCCAAGCAGCTACGCTGCGGCTTGGGCTGGGCCAAGGTGGGCCGTCATGCATGTAGAGTTTTTCCATTTTTCACTTTTTCTATTTTCTCGCAATTTGTTTAGGGTTTTAAAATACCAAAACCTTTTCAAAATTACCAAATGTTCTGGTCACTTGTTGAATATTTCCAACATGAAACATTTTAGTTTAACATTTTTGAACACTTAAAATATTTTCCATAATTTAAAATGTTCTTTTCAAAAACTTGTGAATTATATCTAGAGCCCTTAGGTGACCTAGAAAATGTTCCACCTTCTTTGACATGGATCCTAAACCCAAACAAAGAGGATGAGCATTTTGAAGGGCATTTCGATTCATTGAAATAAATTTTAGTAAACCCTAGTTATTTTAAGGGGGGGTTCGGGGTTTCGCTTTCCCATTTCAAATTCAAATGAAATTTAAACATGATGCACACCCTAATGCATGGTCTATCCGGGATGTGACAAAATTAAACCCGTGACAGAGTCAAACTATGAAAACAAGTGTCCCGTGAAGGGGTAGAATCACTTACTCGCCACCAAGGCCACAGCTGAAAATCCATGATCTTCAACATGGATGCGGGCTTCAACGCCTTGAACAGCACTCTTCCAGCGCCTTTCAGACGCTAGGTCAAGAGCTTGTTCAGCGCCTCGGTGCCGCTCCGGATCGAACTCCCATAGATTGAATGCCCGCTTGGCATGGGAGAATCCGCTGACGAGCATGACTCGACCACGCTAACCAGCCCGAGCTTTCACCAGCTTCTTGATACAGCTTGAGTCCTCATACCCTTTCAAACTACCCCACACAGAAGCCCTTCTCTTTCCAGAGGTGAGCTGCGGGGATACCAGATCTAAACTCGGGGTCGCCGCCATTTAGGGTCATGCGGCTCGGTGATATAGAACCACCCCGATTGCCACCCCTTGACGGATTCCACGAAGGCCCTTCAACTAAAGGACATTGGGCATCTTGCCCAACATGGCGCCCGCGACTCCGCTTGAATGCCCTTTCACTACCTTCGGCTTGACATTGAAGGTCTTGAGCCACAAGTCGGGCGGGCTGATGCGAGGAAGGCTCAGCACACGCACGATAAACGCCGAGATGTTGAGGATGAAGTTCGCGCCAGATCATGGAAATCCAGCCGAGAGAACATGAGCCCCTGGACAAAGGGGTGAAGTGGAAAGCCCAACCATGGAGGAAGTGGGAAAGAAAGACAACCTCTCATGGGGCCTGGGTGGGGATGAGCTGCCTCGTCGGCAGCCGCAGCGCTGATGTCGCCGAAAGGTATCCGCGCCACAGAAGTTTGGCGATTTGCTCCTCCTAACGGTGGAGGCCAACCATTTACCTCCCGCCCGGACATGGTCGGAGAAGGTTGAGGCGAGATGCGCAAACTTGGGCGCCGGAGCTCGAAAGCGCGGATATGGATAAGCAAAGGAGGAAGAAGGCGAGGTGAGAAGGTGAATCTTATCCCTTATATGGGCGGGCGAAGTCTTACGCGCCCCCACCAGCCCGGTAAAACTCGCTATCTCCCAAGCCGCCACCATCAATGACGCGATTGGGTTACCCACGCCTGTATTGATGAGAATCCCGGATTATGGGGAAACACGATCCGCTTCAACAAGACGCGTTAAGGAAACCGCCGCTTAAATGCGCCGAGGTGGTAAAGTAAAAACAATTCGAGTAATGGCTTGGTAGTGTGTGACGCCCCGCCACGGAAAACGCCACAGATTGAACTCGTATATATTATTATTCTCTACTACGGAATGTGGAATTTATTTTGCAGAGCCGACACTATCCTGGTGTTCACAATCTTCTATCATTTGGAGGAGGAACCCGCTTTGCAATGCCAAGCAATATACACGCTGGACTTATCGCCATTGAAGCCTGGTTCGTGGGCTACCGAGGAGTCCCGATTAGGGGTGTCCGGATTGCCGGACTACCATCATCGGCCGACTATCATCATCAACCGACTCCAAGACTATGAAGATACAAGATTGAAGACTTCACCCCGTGTCCGGATGGGACTTTCCTTGGCGGAAGGCAAGCTTGGCGATACGGATATGTAGATCTCCTACCATTGTAACCGACTGCGTAACCCTAGCCCTCTCCGTGTCTATATAAACCGGATGGCTTTAGTCCGTAGGGACTACAATCACAACAACCCTTACAATCATACCATAGGCTAGCTTCTAGGGTTTAGCCTCCTTGATCTCGTGGTAGATCCACCTTGTAGACATCCACAATATCAATATCAATCAAGCAGACGAGGGTTTTACCTCCATCAAGAGGGCCCAACTCGGGTAAACATCGTGTCCCTTGTCTCCTGTTACCATCCGCCTAGACGCACGCTCGGGACCCCTACTCGAGATTCGCCGGTTTTGACACCGATAGCTTGTTATTACACATTATATCACAATACTTATGCCTATTCTCTTATTTTACAAGGTTTACATGAAGAGGAGAATGCCGCAACGGAATTCGGATTGGAGAAGGAGCATATATTAGAGACCTATTCTCACAACTCCAAAAGTCCCAAACTTCACGGAGCATGTTTTTCTAATATATAAAAATATTGGGCGAAGAAAGTACTATAGGGGGCCACCAGCAGCCACAAGGTGGAGGCGCGCGCCTACCCCTGTATGCCGCCGACCTTGTGGCCCTCGGCAGGCCTTCGTGCCCATCTTTCGCAATATGGTGTGTTTTGACCTCGAAAATCACAAGAAAGATTTCGATTAAGCACCACTGCCTCGAGAGCGAAACTCGGGCAGAACTAATCGAGGGCTCTGGTGGAGCTGTTCTCGCTGGGAAACATTCCTCCGGAGGGGAAAATCATCGACATCGCT
>JAHIAM010006295.1:0-39735 GCA_021605205.1 Aegilops longissima | reverse complement strand
TGAAGAAATTGGTGGATCCTAAGACTTGGTATCGCTGAGGAACATGAAGGCCAAGACTTTTGTTTTCGAGTTTCATTTTCTTTCTTGAGTCATAGGAAACACCAGACGTTAAAGGGGTCGAGGAAATACTAAGGAAAAATTTCCATTTGATGCTCAACTCAAAATCCTACACCTACCAATCCCTTCGAGGAAGCTTTTGAAATTCATCCACAATTTCTTCAAGGATGAGACGGCTCTTCGTCACGAGGAATTTGTTCGACCGAGGAGTTAGGAATTGCCAAAGGGAATTGCCACAAAGGAGGAACATGATAGCCCCGAGGAATTTGATGTTCAAATTTCCGACGTGTAAAGGGGCCACCTGTCCCAAATATCTTATCCACCTAACGGTCATATCATTGAAGGGCATTTATGTCTTATCATGTCGGGCGTCCCAGGCTATAAATATCTTTCACAACCACTAGTTGGTTGGCTGCCCGAGAGAACTTGACACTTGTCATTTGAGAGCAACCCATCCTCCGAGGACTTTGAGCAAAAATCAAGTGAGGAAACCCAAAGTGAGGAAAACCCAAAACCAAACCCCAATAAACCCAAAGTGATTGAGCATCAAAGAAATTGATCCGTGGATCCGACGCTTTTACCTTTGAAGAGTGCTTCTTCCAGACGGTTAGGGCCGGTCTAGAGCATCCAAGAGGAATTGTGGATCGCCGAGTGACCAAGTATGTGAAGGTTTGAAGTCCCAAGACTTACCACGAGTGATTGGAGAGGTCCGGACCTTAGTTCAAGGAGAATACGGTGAGGATTGTGTCCGAGCGGTGCTCGGATCGGGTGTCCGGATGCGTGTCCCGAGTTTAAATACTCACCCCAACCGAATAACCGGAAGCAGTTGAACTGTCTACCAAATCATTGTCTTCACCAACCTAATCGGTTCTATTTCCTCAACCTTTCATTTCCTCATTACCGTTTGAGTGTTTGTCATATCTGTTTGAAGACTTTGATCAAGACTTTTCAATTTCCCCCTCAATTTCTTCAGGTTTGTCTTCATTTGTGTTATCCCGTGATTATTTCTTCGTGATTGTCTTCATTTCATCATGATGACTATGCTGTAATCTCTATGCTTACTTGAGTACTTATTCCGCTGCATGTATTTTCGCTAAGGAATTTCACTAGCAAATTCCCAAAGAAGAATTTGTAAAATTTAAAATCGCTTATTCCCTCAGTCGATATAACGACTTTCAAATCAGCAAGGTACCCTTGTTCTGTGATTTTGGTTTAACCACCGGAGTTTTAGTTATGTCGACCGCAGGTATGATCAATCTCAGAGGTGTCCTACCTTGATGGGACGGACTACCCCTCATCGAAGAACAAAATGCAATGCATCTTGAAGCAATTGACAACATCTCTTGTTGTGACAAAGGTGTTTCTCACCACACCCTCTCCGAATGATGCGATGTGAAGAGATTCAAGCAACTCGATTCTCGTTTAAGAATATCATATGTGGCCATCCGAGCAAAGGCCAATATGGAAGAGTGAGTGTTGGAATCGCAAACTCATTTGGGACAAAGGTCCAAAGTAATGAAGGTGTTTCAACTGCTGACTCTCGAGTTGATGTTCTTAATCTCTTCAACCGCTTCAAAAGACTCGATAAACTAAAATGTTCAACAAACCTTGACCCTTCACCGACATCTCAAATGAGCTTCAAGATGGTGCCACCGACATCACCGACCATGAGGTGGTGAAGAAATTTAAGATCGCTTGATTCCTCATTTGACACTGCACCGATGATACAAGAACGAGCTGACTACAAGTCTTTGATCCGCCGATATCCTCAAGGCTAAACTCACGAAGTTCCATTTGTAAAAGAGAGATCTCTATGGTTCGCTATGGAAAACACGGCCTCAAGGCCAACAATCAATCAGAGTGAAGACTCGTAGTAGCCTTGGAGATCCCAAGAATTTGGCAGGGCTAGCACGCCGGAAGAAATTGAAATTCACAAGGCGTGGTCGTTGGAAAATCCTCAAGGCAGGATTCCTCATCTAGTGACTATAAGGAAGACTTTGCCACAAATGCAAGAAACCGGTCACTATATCCAAGATTGTCCCTGGGAAAAGGAATTAAAAAGAAGAAACACAAGGATTGTCATGACGAAGAAGAAGAAGAAATCATCCAAATCTTCATCATCAAAATCCTCAAAGCCTTCTTCTCACAAAAGAGCAGCCCAAAAGGCTCGCATTCATTGGCAAGGAAATGGACTCGTGAATCTGAGGAAATGAGGAAGAGGAGGAGTCCAAGAACAACTGTGTGGCTAGTCGCTTTGCACGCTTATGTTAGCAAGTCCATCTTCAACTCAAGAAACCGACCACCGACAAACCGATGAGGAAAATGATGATACGCCCCACCTATTGCTTCATGGCAAAGGTTAAGGTACTCAATTTCACCTCCTCCAATCCGAAAATGAATGATGAGGATCTTAAGCCCAGCTACTCTAAACTTGCTAAGATTGCTATAAAACAACAAAGGGCTTTTGAAAAGGTTCAAAACATGCTAGATAAGAGTGATGATATGTTAGGTGAAGAAATGGATCGACTCAAGCCCTAACCAAAATCTTCGAAAGTTCCTAGGCTTGACATTTCATCATAACACTCTCTTATCTGATCATGAGAAACTTTCATGAATTTCTTCAAAGAAAGCAAGATCTTGAGAAGCTAAGAGCGAGTTATGAAGATCTTCAAGGAGCGCGATTCATTACTTGCTCAAAAATCGCTTCTCAAGAAGAATTTGTTCCTCCATGCTTAAAATGCATTGAAGTGAATCGCTAATTCTTCACCGATGTTCAAATGCTTCAACTGTATAAATTCTTCACCGCCTCTACTATCACTAATTCCTCATCCGAGGACATTGCTAGTATTATCGACGATGCAGATGAAGGAATTGTACATGAAGATGTACAAAAGCCTCAAAGGGCATCCTTTTGTGATGTGCTTAAAAGCAGATCCTCAAGAAACCCTAGGAAAGAGGGTATTGCCTTTGAGAGGAAACTCAATGCGATGGAACGATCGAACCCGAGCAAGATCCCAAAAACCTCATGGGTTGCCAAAGGGACCTAGTTGATCCATCCACCTTATCCGGTTTTTATTGAATTTCTCATTCGATGATGAGTCATTTACTCAAACTATAAACTGTTCAAAAATCGAATGGTGAAGTATTTGCTAGATATGTTGGCACTAACTCAGAACGGCCCCTATGAAGAAAATCTGGGTTCCCAAGAAGTGCCTTGAAAGTCTTCAGTGAATGTCCTCATGACACCACCAAAGGAAGAAAAGGAACCCCATCAAATTCTTCATATGGACAAAATTCTTCATATGGATCCAAGTCCTCATACGACCAAATTCTCACGTGGATCAAATTCTCAAAAGGATCAAAGTCCTCATATGATTATCATCGTATAATAACTCGCTTGCAGGTAGAGCTAAGGGCTATGAATATGTGCATTATTCTTCAAACCAATATGTTCATAAGTCCTCAAGAATTTCTCCGCTTATTCATATGCTTACCCTAACCCCTCTTATGTGAAACGAAATGGTTTGGCCTCTATGCCACCATTCTCATATGGTGCTGCAGAATGATGAACTCTTGCCACCCCTTCGATGTGGGTGGTGAAGAAAAGAACTAATCTCTTCGCAGGGTCAGTCTCCGACGTGTCTTAAACGCCTCAAGAATTTGCTGGGGCCTCGATAAAATTGCTCGAAGGACGAGCTAATCATGATGAAATGAACTTTCATTTCACACGCCCTCATACCGCTTATCTAAATACCGATCGATGAAATTCATCTCGATGAACTTGATATCATATTCTTCACCGATGAAGTATATGAGATCGTAAGTTGTACTAATTCATCTCGCAGGATGATCAACCCAAAGCCACCGAGTGGGTTCTCGATAGTGGATGTACAAATCACATGACCGGTGACAAGAATCTATTGATGGATGCTCCCTTATCACCGCCACATCTCAAGCATATCATCTTTTGCCGACAAAGGCAAAAGTCGTATTGGGACTTGGTAAGGTTGCTATCTCTAAGGACATGCACATGGACAAAGTCATGCTTGTTGAGTCTTTAGGATATAACCTCATGTCGGCCTCAATGCTTTGTGATCTTGATATGGTTGTTATCTTTGGCAAGTATCGCTGTGTTGTGATTATGGAAGTGACAATTCCAAAGTCTTCAAGGCTTTAGGAGAGGAGACTTGTATATTGTTGATTTTTCCACAGGACCACAACCAGCCGCAGTGTCTACTTGCAAAAGCTTCGTAGGTTGGCTATGGCATCGATTTACTTGGTCACGCAGGCATGAGGAATTTGCACACGCCATAAGAAGAAGCATGTCATTGGCATTGAGAATGTCAAATTCTCAAGGATCACTTATATGCAGCTCGTGAAGCCGAAAATGACCAAGGCCAAGCATCCAAATAAGACTATCATGACCACTACTCGCCCTTCGAATTGCTTCACATGGACCTCTTTGGTCCCAATCATTACTCAAATTGCCACGTTAATGAAGCATCACTATATGGCTTTGTTATTGTTGATGATTACCTCGCTACACATGGGTACACATTGTTACTTACAAAAATCAAGTGCGTGAAATCTTCAAACGATTTTCCTCGAGGGCTTCAACCATTTGGTGTGAAGATCAAGCACATCAGAGTGACAATGGAACTGAGTTCAAGAATTCGGTCTTGATGATTATCTTGATGAACTTGGTATTACTCATGAGTTATCTCGCTCCCTATACTCCTCAGAAAATGGCGCTGTGGAGCGCAAGAATGTAACTCTTGTTGAGATGGCTCGCGACTATGCTTGATGAATACAAAACGTACCTAGTCGCTCGATTGAAGCAATTGACACCAAGCGTACACATCATCAACAGAGTATATCTTCACAAATTCTTCAAAAAGACTGCCTATGAACTCCTCACTGACAAGAAACCCAATGTAAGTTATTTCAAAGTCTTCGGTGCTAAATGCTGGATTAGAGATCCTCACCACACCTCTAAATTTGCACCGAAAGCACATGAAGGTTTTATGCTTGGTTACGGAAAGGACTCGCACACCTACAGAGTCTTCAACATCGCACTTCACAAGATTGTTGACACTGTAGATGTGCGGTTCGATGAAACTAATGGCTCGCAAAGAGAGCACCTACCTTCGTGTTAGACTAACCAGCACCGAGGATTCTATCAGGTTCAAGGCAACCGAGGATGTCATTCCCATCAAGAAACTGCTGAAGAATTCATTCTCAGACGCGAAGAACGCCGAGCTGATGCAACCAAGATAATGTCAAGAAAATGGTGCCGAGAAAAATGATCAAATTCCTCAAGACAACAGCTCATCCTCGCGCTGCAAAAGAAGTGCAAGTTGACAAGATCATCGATGACATTGAAGCGCCAGTCCTCTCACTCGCTCAAAAGCTTCACACTTATCTAACTTTGTGGGCACTATGCTTTTGTCTCTATCACAGAGCCCACTAAGGTAGATGAAGCATTTCTCGAGCCGAGTGGATTCAGGCCATGCAAGAAGAATTACATCGTTCGAGCTCAACAACGTCTGGGAACTGGTCAAACGTCCAGATCCTCGCAAGCATAATATCATTGGCACAAAGTGGATCTCCACGCAACAAGCAAGATGAAAATGGTCTTGTGGTGAGGAATAAGGCACGACTAGTAGCTCAAGGCTACACGCAGGTTGAAGGAATTGATTTCGATGAAACTTTTGCACCTCGCTAGACTTGAGTCTATTCAAGATATTACTCGCCTATGCTAACCATCACAATATCACTTTATATCAAATGGATGTGAAAAGTGCATTCTCAATGGTAAGCTTGAGGAAGAAGTATATGTTGCTCAACCCCTGTGTTTTGAAGATCCAAAGAATCCTCGACAAAGTCTTCAGACTAAATAAGGCCTCTATGGCTTCAAGCAAGCCCCTCAAGCGTGGTATGATACATTGAAGGAATTCTTCAGAAGAATGGCTTCACACCGTTCACTCGACCCTACTTCTTTACTAAATCTTATGATGGTGAACTGTTTGTGTGCCAAATATATGTTGATGATATTATCTTTGTCTGCATCGACCAACGTTATAGTGATGAATTTGCCTATATGATGAGTGAAGAATATCAAATGTCTATGATGGAGAGTTGAAATTTAGGTCTTCAAATTCGCAACAACACAATGGCATATTCATATCTCAAGAAATACCTCAAAGATGTCCTCAAGAAATTCGCATGCAAGATTGCAAAGGTGTCAAAATTCCTATGCCCACAAATGGCCATCTATGCACCGATGAAAATGGTATTGACTTCGATCACAAGGTATACCGCCCATGATTGGTTCTTTATTGTACTTATGTGCATCTAGGCCAGATATAATGCTTAGTGTTTGCATGTGTGCCCGATTTCAAGCTACACCAAGGAATCACACCATAAGGCTGTGAAGCATATTCTTCGATATCTAGCTCACACACCAACACTAGGATTATGGTACCCCAAGGGCTCTACTTTTGATCTCATTGATATTCTGACTGGACTATGCTGGTGATCGTGGATCGCAAGTCAACATCCGGTACTTGTCATTTCTCGACGATCTTTTGGTCCGTTGGTCCTCAAGAAATGTAACTGCGATCACCGCCCATCATGAAGCTGAATACATTGCTGCTGGCTCGTTGTGTGCTCAATTACTATGGATGAAGCAAACCTCAAGGACTATGGCATCAACGTGAAGAATGTGCCTTCATCGTGACAATGAGAGTGCCATCAAGATTGCTCACAACCCAGCTTCAAAGACTCAAGACAAAGCACATTCAAATTCGCCATCATTTTCTTCGTGATCATGTGTTGAAGGGCTTACATCTCCATCGAGCACGTGAAGACTCAAGAACAGCTAGCTGATATCTTCACTAAGCCTTGGATGAGAAGAGATTTAGCAAGTTGCGTGTGAGCTAAATATCTTAGAATCTTCGAACGTTTTTTGAAAAGGACACACATCCTAACACTTATGCAAAATTGATGACTTAGATGTGCAACACATGAAGAAACGCTTTTTCAATCAATGAAGAATAACACTTAAATGTGAAGAAATTAATGAAGAATTTGATTCTCGTAACCCTCACGACAATTGTAACGCTGTGTCTGAAATCATCATTCTTATACGGTGGGTCACGCCACCACCAAAGTTGAAAATCTTCAATTTGAGTTTTTCCTCAGTTTTGAAATTCTTCGCTTTTGAAATTCTTCATTTCAAATTCTTCAGTTTTTCAAATTCTTCAACTTTGCAAAATCTTCACTGCTTCCTCTGCCTTTCTTCATTGGCTATATATATATGGATTTATGTCCTCTACAAGATTCACTTATGGTTATTTCTTCAAGTCGCTTGCTAAGTGAATGTGATCGACCTTCCCCTCTATGCTATACTCAACCCAATCCATTCACAAATTCTTCATGTGCGCTTCTACTTTGAAACTCGCTCAAATTCTTCATCAGGTCTCCTTAATAATGAAGAAATTGCAACGAACTTTTAAAACAAATCTTATTCAAACTTCGCTTTTACCGCTCAAACTGCTCCGCATCCCACGATGCATTATTATATTCACCCACGATCGCACACGATCTCCACTCACACAAGACGCGGGTGACACATGTCGTGAGAAGGAAGCGGTCAGGCACGTCGCCCTAAATCTTCGGACGATCCGCTTTCACCGTGGCTATAAATACTCTCTCCCTTCCTCACTCTTTATTTCGCCGACCTCTCTCCCGCCGAGCTTCAAAACCCCAGCGCCGCTTACTCCATCGTCACGTGAGGAAAAGCTTCACCGCTTTGACCTCTTCGCCGACGATTGCTACCGACTGTGGAATATCTTCACTCCGCCGCCAGCCGAGCTGATTTCCTCTCGCCAAGTTAGGGCGGAGAAGATCTGAACGGACTAACTTCCCAACTGTTCATCTCAGTTCGTGTTCTTCACTTCGTAAATTAAAAGTTACTTTTACTACTCGATTTGATTCTCAAATTTTCTTCAAATTCTTCAAAGGTGTTTATTCTCCAAATCTTCACACATATGAACACCTCAAATCTCTTGACTCATTTCTCTAGCAATGATTTTCTTCAAGATTCCTCAATTGTGTGGATCTTCGATCTATACAACTCGAACCTAAGACAAAGAACGCTTATTGAAATTCTTCAAGGCTCATCTCGTCAAAATCTCAAACTTGTTCTTTTGAAAACCCTCCGAGAACGAGATATGACCTCTTCAAATTCCTCGCACCTATACTGCTCACAGTACAAATGTCTTCCGCTGAATCCCTAGGTTCTCATCAACTTAACTCATTTGCAGCGCCTCAAGAAAACTGCACACTTCTTCAGAGAACTCAATTGTTCAATTTCTCAATCAAGAAAATGGCGATGGTAAGAAGCCGCAGTAGGGAGGAAAGAAACCGAGGTCATGACAGATTCAAATCCTCGAGGAAATATATGCCGACTATCGTACACCGATGAGGAAAGCAAAATCAACGCAAGGTGCGATACGTAAGATTGAACGGAGATGGGCACGGAATGGAAGGAATACCGATATGTAACACCTAAGTACATGAAGAAATTCGCTAAATCCTCCATGCCCAAGAGCCTTTGGCACCAAGCCAAATAGCTGATCCCACTAGCGCCAAACGCGTGAGGACTTTCCTGATGAATGGGCTAAACGCCAAGCAAAGTTGGCTAAGCAAGCAAAGGAAGCGTGAAGAAATTCAATGAGGATTCTGCCACGCTGCCGCCGCATCGAGGTCTCGGTCAAACCGAGGAAATCAATGCAAAAGAAGTCTCGCTAATAAGCCAAGTGTTTCATCATCCGCGCCTCACGCCAAGTTCATCGCCAGCTCCTCCGTGCAAATTCTCAAAGCAAATTCTCACACCACTACTGCTCCATCAAAGTCCTCAACGCCTCCGCCCAAACCTTCGCCTGTGGCACCTAGCTACTTGTCAAAGGACTGCTGGTTTTCAATTGCCTCAGCATCTCTCGCAAGTTCCTCACCTGCCCTCAATTCTTCATCCGCCCGATCACTGAAGACAAAAGCAACAGTTGACGTGGTCCTCGCCTAGCCCAAGGAAGAAACAGCTTGTAGTCCACGTACATCTCGATGATGAGGCATCCGATGAAGAACTTGAAGAAATCATCGAGACCGCCAAGTTAGGGCCGCTTAGAGCCAAAGGTACATCTGTACTAATCGCTTTTGACCCAAAGAAAGTCCTCGATTTCATCGACCGCACAATGATCCCAATACCCTCTCGCTCGATCTTCCTTTGACACCTGGTCAAAGTCATGCGTTGACTCACTTCATCGCTGAAGAAAATGGAAGTTTGAGAAGGCGAGGAAATCAAGAAGGCTCAATACAGAAGGAGAGGTTCCTCAAGAAAAATGTTGTCAAGATGACACCTGAGGAACTCCTTCAAATCCAAACTGAAATTCAGAACCTCAGCAAGAACTTCGACACATACTATGCTGATTGGCAAGTAGTCAAGACCAGATTCGCCGATCCGACAAGAAAATCACAAGTGTTGCCGCACCTGCAACGTGAAATCCTCAGTCAAGCATCGCTCAGCCCATCAAGAAAATGCTGATTCCAGGGCTGATGAAGAAATTCCAGCCACCGAAGAAACTGCCAGTGGCACCCACTAGTGGTGCTACCAAGAAATCGTCAGTCAGGCAATCGACCGCTAGGCCTCAAGAAATTGCTCAAGACAGGGAACTGCATCGCTGTTCTCAAGAAATCACACTAAATTCCTCGCCTCCTCCTCGCCTAACTCCAACTCCAATTCTTCCATCCGCTTCGATGTGAAGAAACCAAGGCTGCGGAACGAGCTGCTATGAAGAAAAGGAAAGCATCACCACGCCGATTCTTCACCGCGAAGAAAATGAAGCCAATGACCAGCTCGCTGAGAACCCAATTGATGCTGTTCCAATTTCCTCCATACCATCAAAGGAAGTAGTTCCTTTGGAGAAGAATATGAGGTGCCAACCGATCTCGATGAAGAACATCAATCTGCTTCATCGAGAGAAATTGATGAAGAAATTGAAGTGGAAGCAATCCTTCAACCCCAATTCCTCATCGATCATGAAATTCCTCAAGCTGGTATCGAGGAAATTGAAAATGAAGATGTGGATATTGATGCACCACTCAAAGATCAATGATGACTTTTGGGAAAGTCAGCATCCCAATACTCCGCCTTCACCCCGCTCCAACAAGTTCTCACCTCGCACAGACTGTTCAAATAGACATCAAGAAAATCAACCCACCAGTTCTCGTGCATGAAGAAATTCCAGCCACTAGTGCCGATGAAACTGCTGCCGCTGAAAATCCTCGATCGCACAAGTTGAGGACCAAGAAATTCTCAAGTCAAGAACCTGAACTTACGATTCCCGAGGTGGTGATGCAACTCATCGACACCCTCTCGCCAAAGCAAGAATCCGCTCTCAACCAAGCAAAAGTTCAAGGCTGAAGATTTCTTTGCCGAGCATGTGTTCTTCATCAATATAATCCTTATGATTCGCCGAATTAGAAGAGGCGCTCGACTGCCACCAAGCCAACTTCTATTCCTCGCTTTTCAACAAGGACAAAATCTTCGATCATGCTCATATTCCTCATGTGGATATGGAGTCGCTGCAGCTTTGAGCCCGCCCTAAGTGTTCTTCACGACGCAGACTTCTAAACTTCTGACCGATATTTGTGATCGAACGAAGAGCTAATTCTTCAGTTCTATGCAACCCTACACATCACCGGAGACGTCAAGATGTAATTCATGGGTCTTAGATTGATGACCGAAACACTCACTACAAGGCACCAAAGAAGTGAATTGCTTGCGTCTCTACCACTCAGTCCTCCGCTTGATGGTGCACGCCGATCTATGAAGAAAAAGAACTTTCAAATCACTATATGCAAGTGCCGATGAAGCCTTTGAAGCCAAGGCAGCTCCTAAGAACCAAATTCTCGTCAAGGAATTATTATATGTGCCTCGGACAGTTCATCGAATTTTGACGAAGACTATGAGTCCTATCAAAGGCCACGACTAATGATGAAGAGGTCGCTGGCATCATGAAGAATATGCTTTTCAACATCATCCATGGCGCTCCCATCAATTTCCATGATTTCTTCATGAGGACTCGCTAACATTGCCATGTCACCTTTTGAGCTGAAGCCTTATGCGCTTTGGATTATGAGATTCATCAGTCAAGATCTTCACCAATTACAAGGTCGACACTTTGAACCATCGCAGCTACTCGCCCTCATTGAAGTCCTCAAACGCCAATTACCTCACCGATGAAAAGGAAAGGCTGCTGCTGTGATAGATGAAGGCATTCGCCCATTGATGGACAGTTTCGCAGCAAAGATCCTACTCCACCAATGATGACTCGCCACACATGACTCACAAAGAAATACCTCCGCCAAGCAAAACCTCAAGGAATCAGACTGTGGTGATGACCGATCGTGAATTACTCCTCGCCTTCATCAAGGTTGATCGCAATCATAAGTGGGTCAAACGTCAGTTTGGTACTCTTCTTTACAACCTGACCTCAACTCACAATGCAAGGAAGAAAACCACTACTATCTTCATGAAACCTTCAAACGCCCCTCGGCTGTTCTTTCACATGTCTACAATGAAGAAGAACTGCAATCAATGGGACTCAAGGAAGAATTTGATCGGTCTGCTCCTCCTCCAAGAAATTCAAGAAAGTCAAAGTTCCTTCCTTGGTGGCTAGCCCTATTCTTCATCTCGCATAATCGATGAAAATGAAGATTTGGAAGACATCGCTGCTGGTCCTACTTCAATGAACAACCCCGATAATGTCAAGGCCCGCCTTCAACTTGAAATTCTTCAAGAGCGTTAGTCCTCGCCGATCCTTTGGTCATTTGATGACAAAGGGGAGAAATTTGAGTTAGTCTTCAAGCGGGTCTCGCTTTTGTCTATATACAATATTTTATTAAGTTACAACTCGCTCTTCCTAAACCTTTATTGGATCGAGTTGTAATCTTAAACCCGATGGTGCTTTGATACTTTTGATGCATTATGTTTTTGCTCTATGCTCCGATTACATGAGTGTTGATATGCTCGATATTTGTTATGCTCGATCCTCATGAGCTCGCTGAAAATCTTCAAATCGATTTGGGATCTGATACTCATGAAAAGTTTCAAATTCTCATACGCATTGGGCTCATACTATTTATGCATTATTTGCATGCTCGTATATCATCAAGCACCATATTTCATCATGCATTTCAAATTCTCATATTATATGACAAATGCGGTATGAATTACAAGATATAGGGGAGATCTCCATGATTCAATTCTTCAAATGTGCATTGCCTCAAAAGCAAATTCTCACTATGCACATCTTCGTGGGGAGTTCTTCTATATCTTGCAATCAAATTCCTCATTATCAGTATTTACACTTCATATGTTTATCCCCGTTGAAAACTTAACTTATATTGTCATCAATCACCAAAAAGGGGGAGATTGTAAGTGCATCTAGTGCCCCTTAGTGATTTTGGTGTATTGAAGACTTATAGGTTAAGTAACTAATGCGCTTGTAAGTGTACACAGGTCTATAAGTCTATGAGGAGTTTGATATTTACAAAGGAAAGTTTAATTTCTAAAATGAAGTTCTTCAACTCAAGACTTTGATATTCAAGACTTTCTCAAGACTTTGAAAGTGAAGAAATTGGTGTGATCTGAAGACTTGGTATTCGCTGAGGAACATGAAGCGTGAAGACTTTTGTTTTCAGTAGTTTCATTTTCTTTCTTGAGTCATAGGAAACACCGCATCGTTAAAGGGGGTCGAGGAAATACTAAGGAAAAATTTCCATTTGATGCTCAACTCAAAATCCTACACCTACCAATCCCTTCGAGTGAAGCTTTTGAAATCTCATAGCTCACCAATTTCTTCAAAGGATGAGACGAAGCTCTTCCGGTCGCCGAGGAATTTGTTCTGACCGAGGAGTTAGGAATTCGCCAAAGGCGAATTGCCTACACAAGGAGGAACATGATAGCCCCGAGGAATTTGATGTTCAAATTTCCGATCTGCTACACGTGGCGCGCCACCTGTCCCAAATATCTTATCCACCTAACGGTCATATCATTGAAGGGCATTTATGTCTTATCATGTCGGGCTGCTCCCTAGGCTATAAATAGTCGCCTTACAACCACTAGTTGGTTGGCTGCTCCGAGAGAACTTGACACTTGTCATTTGAGAGCAACCCATCCTCCGAGGACTTTGAGCGAAATCATCAAGTGAGGAAAACCCAAAGTGAGGAAAACCCAAAACCAAACCCCAATAAACCCAAAGTGATTGAGCATCATCAAGAAATTGATCCTGTGGATCCGACGTTTTTACCTTTGAAGACTGTGCTTCTTCCAGACGGTTAGGCGCCAAGGTCTAGAGCATCCAAGAGGAATTGTGGATCGCCGAGTGACCAAGTATGTGAAGGTTTGGAAGTCGCTCAAGACTTACCACGAGTGATTGGACGAGGTCTCATGTGACCTTAGTTCAAGGAGAATACGGTGAGGACTTGTGTCCCGAGCTGCGTGCTCAAGGATCGGGTGTCCGGATCATGGTCCTCGAGTTTAAATACTCAAATGCTTCCAACCGCACGCATAACCGAGACAAAGCTTGAACTGGTCTACCAAATCATTGTCTTCACCAACCTAATCGGTTCTATTTCCTCAACCTTTCATTTCCTCATTATCGTGTTGAGTGTTTGTCATATCTGTGTTTGAAGACTTTGATCAAGACTTTCTCAATTTCCTCGCCAATTTCTTCACTGCTTGTCTTCATCTTGTGTTATCCTCGTGATTACGCTTTTCTGACTGTGATTGTCTTCATTTCATCATGATGACTATGCATGTAATCTGCTATGCTTACTTCTACTTATTCCACGCATGTATTTCTTCGCTAAGGAATTTCTCACCAGCAAATTCCTCAAAGAAGAATTTGTAAATTCTAAAATCGCCTATTCACCCCTCTAGTCGATATAACGACTTTCAGTCGCCAGACGTCTTCGTGGGCGGGCTCAGCTTCGGGCTGCTCCTTCGCCTCACCGTCATTGGCCAACGCTGCCATCGCCCCATGCTGGAACGAGCAAGCAAAGGCCATGCCCTCAAGATCCTTTGGTACGGGCGAAGGTCAGACCGCTACACCCTTTGGCTGCTGACTCCAGATGGTTCTTCTGTCTCACGCCGTCAAGGCCCTATGGACGCGCCAAGACGCTGCTGTTCTGCACGGGAACTCTGCACTACTGCCTTCGCCGACGACTTCTATGACGAGTGGCTCGCCTCAGATCACCGAAAGCCTGTCACGCCACTGGGGCTCTCAAGGCCATCCCTCTGGCCAGACACAGGCGCCCCGCCTTTATGCGCAGCGATGAGCTCCAGGGCGCCAGCCGCCTCCTCAAGAAGGTGCCTTGGCCCTAAGGCTGTGGCCCCTGGTGGAACCCACTCCGTCTGCACCAAGACAAAGAAGAGAAGAGCTGCCAAGAGGTCCTCGTCCCCAAGAAGCTGCCCGAGTGCCTCCGCACTGCCCGCCACGATCAAGGCCTCCCCGCTCCAACACGCTAAGACCCCGCAGATCGCTCCTGGCAGCAGCGCACGAAGACCTCCAAGATCAAGCCTCCGTCACCAAAGGCCTCCTATGGCCATCAGCAGTCGTCGTGTTTTCACCGCCGAAGCTGCGCAGGTGGGTCTCGCCGGCAAGTTCGCTGACCTGCCTCTCGGCCACGATGGCACAGCCGACCTCGCGGAGTTCCTCCAACACTATGAGCTGGGCATCGCCGCCAACGGGACGAGAAGGTCATGGCGAACTGGTTTCCCATGGCGCTCAAGGACGGTGCCCGCACTGCTCCTCGAACTCGGCTCCCGCACGATTTCTCCTCGAACAAGATGCGCACCCGATTCATCGCCAACTTCCAAGGCACTCCGCGATCGCCCCCGCCATGAGTGACTTTGCGCCAGATCACAGCAAATGGGAGACCCCGCAGGTTCATCCAACATTTCAACAACGCCGCCTTTAAGATCCCTGTGGTGTTCGAGGAGGCCATCATCTCATTTCTCTCCGACGGTGTGCGTAGACGCCAAGATGAAGGAAGAGCTCACGATCCATGAAGACCTGTGCACATCCTCGAGCTATTCAACTTGGCTACCAAGCGACAGGCTGAGGAAGGACACCTTTCCTTTCGAGCTGCCGCCGCCACCTGTAAGAGAAGAAGCCCAAGGTCAAGGACGTGAAGCTTAAGGGGGCTGTCGTGGCTTGTAGTAGAGCGACACCAAGCAAGGAAGGATCAGCCTAAGTAATCCAAGGGCAGTCGGTATCATGGTACCATGACCTCCACACCCACAACACCAACGAATGCCAAGAGCTCAGGCTATGCGGACGTATAGCAGCGGGCCACACCGGGAAATGCGCAGCGACCGGGCTATGGCCGAGGAGGAGGAAGAGGTGGAGGACGATGGGAAGACCGTGGCCCTCACCAAGGGTTACGGACCGACCATGAGGACCGGCTGGCAGGATCAGCCTCGCGAGGGAGGTTGAGGACCCGGGCCACGATGGAGGCCGGAGGGATCACCATGAGGATCGCCCACAAGGCAACGCAGGCCTCCTCCTCCCGCCACCGCAGCCAAGGAGAAATGAAGACCATCATCAAGATAGGGGCTGGGGCTTCCAGAGCCGCAATCGCTGCATCCTGGGCGGAGCCTGCCCCAGCCTCTCAACCGATCTTCAAGCAGTTCGCCTGCAAGTGAATGAAGTCCTCCCTAGGCTCGGGCCACATGCCCTCCGTGGTCAGGCGCCATCACATTCAACTCAGCGGATCAGCCTCAAGCGCGCAGCCATAGCCGGAGTCCTCCCAATGCTTTGTTTCCCAATCATCAAGAATGTGCAAGTCACCAGACCTCATCACCGGGCGGAGCAGGCTCAATGTCCCGTCCGCCGAGACATTCAACAATCTCCAAGTGCCATACAATCGACTTCAGCCAACCAAGCCTTTCTCCGTAGTCACCGATGGTTCCATAGCTCGATAGGGCAGGTCCGCCTTCCCGCCACCTTCTTGACGCTGATAACCACCGCAGACCGAGCTCATTGACTTCGACGTCACAAGACATTCTCCTCGGTCAGACAATGCCATCCCGGTACCCAGCTCGCCAAGTTCATGGTCGGACTCATCATGGCTACAATGTTCTAAAGATGCCGTGAAGCTGTGGAGTCATCACGGTGCCTTGTGAAGAGAGAGATGCAGCATGCCCCTAGAGCGTGATTTTCAAGCAGCCAATTGAAGATCCAGATCGCAGAGCGGAGGGCTTCCCGAGGTGGTCCCTAAGAAGAAGAAGACATCCCTGGTCATAGCCCTCGGGAGGCAGGCCCCTCGAGTCCGCCACCATTCCAGGGGTGCCTCCTTCGGGCAAGATAGGAAGGCGCGCCTGCGCCTCCTCGAGCAAGGCTCAGGGGCTCTCTCAGAGGGCCACCGACTTTGCTAAGATCACGAGGAGGCGCCGGGCACCACTTGAGGCGGTTTCAAAGCACGCTTCCCTTAGGAAGGAGCAAGTCAAGGAGGGCCAAACCTCGTGAGTTCGCAAGAAGATCATTCATGAGCTACAGAGTCGAGAGTCATGAGTGGCAGCCGCCACTCCGGCCAGAGCTCCCCATCCAGCGAGGATGGTGGGTTGCGCGGCTCGATCGACATACCAGACTCAACCGAGCCGCCTCAGAGCGCTTCTAGCCCTCACGCTGGGACGCCGAAGGTCCACCGCGACAGCTATGTTCGTGATGCCTTACGGCTTGTTTAACGCTGGCCGCCGCGCCAAATACT
This sequence comes from Aegilops longissima, assembly GCA_021605205.1. Taxonomy (NCBI): domain Eukaryota; kingdom Viridiplantae; phylum Streptophyta; class Magnoliopsida; order Poales; family Poaceae; genus Aegilops; species Aegilops longissima. The sequence continues at coordinate 22,842 of JAHIAM010006295.1, read as the reverse complement.
TCATGAGGAGCATCCCGAGGCTCAAGTGGCCAGCGTTTCGCAGTCCCGGGCGGACATGGAGATGGTCCGCGAGGAGCCATCGGCGCCCCGAGCCTCCCGAGGCTCCCCGGCCTGGGGCTCATGAAGATCGGCTCGCAGCGCACGACATCTGCTACTTCAGCATCCTTCATCTCCAACATCACCAGTGACGCCCTTCGAGTTCCATTTTCAGCCGAGCGCCTCTGTGGCTGCATCATTCCTGTGCCGCTGGGTCCGCTAACGCGCATGTATCCCTTCCGATTCATGTTTCTAGTTTGTTTATCGGGCGCCGGGCTGCATTATCCCCAAGCCACCGTATTGCACTCCAATGGCATCTATCCTCTCGCTGGCCTCATTCGGTCGTATGCTTGACCCATCATGATCATTATTTGATGCCCGACACGCACCTTTGTTGCTCCATGCCGCCGCTTGCACGCTAAAGGGGGTACCGAGCATCGCGACCATGGGCCCCATCGGCTCTCCGCCCTCACCTTCGGCCTTGTCCACGGCATCGCGACCTGGCATACCAGCGACGGCTGAGCTCGCTCGAGGGCCGGGACCCGAGGAAGTAGAGCGTCGACATCTAACCAAATTTGCAGGAACACATTACAAGTAACGACCAAAGCAAGGCGAACCCGCCTTGAGGTAGGGTCTCGTGAGTCCCGCTACTGGCTCACGAGTGCCCAGACACACTCCGCCAACCCCCGCCGTGCCAGCCAAGTGTCGTATGGTGTCGTGTCAAACCGCGGATCTCGGTAGGGGGTCCCAATCGTATGCCTAGGCGGATGGTAACAGGAGACAAGGGGCACGATGTTTACCCAGGTTCGGCCCTCTTGATGGAGGTAAAACCTCACGCCCCGCTTGATTGATATTGATATTGTAGATGTTTACAAGAGTGGATCTACCACGAGATCAAGGAGGCTAAACCCTAGAAGCTAGCCTATGGTATGATTGTAAGGGTTGTTAGGATTCTAGTCCCACGGACTAAAGCCATCCGGTTTATATAGACACCCGAGAGGGCTAGGGTTACACAGAGTCGGTTACAATGGTAGGAGATCTACATATCCAGACGCCAAGCTTGCCTTCCACGCCAAGGAAAGTCCCATCCGACACGGGGAAGTCTTCAATCTTGTATCTTCATAGTCTTGGAGTCCGGTCGATGATGATAGTCCGCAGATGATAGTTCGGCCGATGATTATAGTCCGCTATCCGACACCCCCTAATCCAGACCCTCAAGAGCCCCCCTGAACCTGGCTTCAATGACGATAAGTCCGGGCAGATATTGCTTGGCATTGCAAGGCGGGTTCCTCCTCCAATGATAGAAGATTGTGAACACCAGATAGTGTCCGCTCGCAAAATAAATTCCACATTCCACCGTAGAGAGAATAATAATATATACACAAGTTCAATCTGCCGACGCTTTTGTGGCATGACGTCACATCACTACCAAGCCATTACTCAATTGTTTTTTACTTTACCACCTCAAGCGCTTAGCTAAGCGGTTTCTTTGGCACGCCTTGTCGGCAGTAGATCGTGGTTTCCTTAATCCGAATTCTCATCAATACGGACGTGGTAACCCAACCGCATTCATTGATGGTGACGCTTGGGAGATAAGCGAAGTTTTACTAGGCCGGTGGGGACGCAGAGACTCCGCCTCCGCCATATAAGGGATAAGGATTCACCTTCTCACCCACGCCTTCTTCCTCCTTTGCTTATCCATCTCCACAAGACTGAGCTCCAGCTACCAAGTTCACAAGATCTCGCTCAACCTTCTCCCACCATGTCCGGAGCGGAGGTAAATGGTTGGCCTCCACCGCTAAGGAGGAGCAATCGCTAAACCGCGCGGGCGCCGATACCTCTCCGCGACATCACAGACCGCTGCCCGACGAGGGGCAGCTCATCCCCACCCCCAGTGCCCCATGAGAGGGTCGCCTTCCTTCCCACTTCCTCCGCGGACTGGGCTTTCCACTTCACCCCTTTGTCCGGGGCTCATGTTCTACTACGGCCTGATTTCCATGATCCGCGCCAACTTCATCCTCAACATCTCGGCGCTTATCGTCAGGTGCGTAGGCCTTCCTCTCAGATCCAGCCCTCTTCGCTTGTGGCTCAAGACCTTCAATGTCAAGCCTAAGGTAGTGAAGGGCATCTGCCGGAGTGCGGAGGCGCCATGTTGGGCAAGATGCCCAATGTCCTTGGTTCAAGGGGCTTCGTGGAATCCACAAGGGCGGCAATCGGGTGGTTCTATATCACCGAGCCACGGATCTTAAAATGGGCGGCGGCCCCCGAAGTTTAGATCTGGTATCCCCACGCAGCTCACCTCCGGAAAGAGAAGGGCTTGCTGTGGGTAGTTCAAGGAGCCGACGGACTCCAAGCCCGATCAAGAAGCTGGTGAAGAAGCTCATGCTGGTTAACGTGGTCCAAGTCATGCTCGTCCGCCGATTCTCCCATGCCAAGAGCGGCATTCAATCTATGGAGTTCGATCCGAACAGCACCAGCGCTGAACAAGCTCTTCGACACAACGCATTAAGGCGCCTCGAAGGTGCTGTTCAAGCGGCGCTGGTTTCGTGATCCGCTGATCAAGATCGCGGATTTCGCCGCAGCGCCAGCCGACGAGGTAAGTGATTCTACCCTTTACGGACACTTGTTTTTCATAGTTTGACTCTATGCGGTTTTAATTTCCCTTTCCTTTGACAGATCGGTGAGGAAGGCGGAGCAGATTACCCGTCCGCCCTATGCCGAAAATCCAGAGACGCCACCTAGCGAGGTTGCTGGTTCCGCACCGCACGGTGCCGAGAAGAAGGCCAAGAAGGAGGCCACGGTGCTCGAACGAGTGCCCGCCAGGTGTCCGACGACTGGGGGAGTCCTCCCCAAAATGAGGAGGAGGAAGAGGACTCTCTCCCAGGAGGGAGAGAGGAAGAGGAAGGCTTCCCAAGAGGGGAGGCCAAGGGTCCAAGAGGGAAGGACTATTCCCCGACAGCCCGCCAACATCAACGCTGGCAGGAAGAATGGCCTTCATGGGCCAGCCTCCGCAGATCGTAAGTATCCGGATTCTCGAATGATTTATAATTTCTTTTCTGTGTCACATAGTGTCATTCTAATGCCGCATGCTGCCTGTAGTCCGCCAAAGGATGATCTCCCCGCTTCATCGAAGGGTCGTTGGCTCCGCCGGATGTAGACTCCATCCCGACCGCCTCCACCCCTCGTGACGCTGTCACAGCCCTAGAATTGTTTGACATTACTTGCATTAAGGCATTCATGTCATCATGTTAATTTTCATGAAATTGAAATGGGGATGACCAAGCCCTAGCACTAAAAACAATTCAAATAGGTTCAACTTCAAAATATCTTCAAAGAACCTAAAGTGGTTTGCAAAATGTTCATGATTAATGGAAAAGGTGAAACCATATCCAGAGGTGATGGATATTTTTCCAAGACATTTTGGATTTTTGAATAAACCATATTGTATTTGAATTGGGGCATTTAAATAATATTAATATTTTTTTAAATGCTCCAACAATTCTGAAAATAGTTAAGGGCCTCTGTAATAATTCAGTTAATGCCCACAATTATTTTCAGGATTTATTTAAATGGTTTAGTATTTTACTAAACTAAAACAAAACAGAAAATAGAAAATGAAATAAAGAAAGAGAGAGAGAAGGACCACCGGCGCCACCTGCAGCCCACCTACCTCGGCGTCCAACCGCCCAGCCTTTCCCCCTCTCGCCGGCTGCTGGGGCCAGGCTCCACCACTAACCGCCACGCCTGTCAGCCACCTCCGCCAAGAGGGCGCAGGAGGACGGCGACCGCCGAGCCGCCACCTCCTCCCTTCCACCGCCTGCTCCTCGACGCCCGAGACGCCACGCCTCGAACTCCCTCGCCCTCTTCCTCTCTCCTCGACCCCATTTCTCCTCCGCTCCCTCTCTCGCCGACCAGCCCGCCATCTGCCGCGTCCGCTGCCTCGCCACCGCCACCCCTCGCTTCTCGAGCAGCCTGGCACCACCGCCATCCTCTTCCTCCCCATCGAGCCAAGGCCCGCCAGACGCCAAGCACCTCCCCGACCCTTCATCCTCGGTCGCCGGAGATTTATCGCCGCCCGCTTGCTCCGCCCTCCCCGAGCCTGGGGGACCACCTCGCGAACTGCAGTGAGCTCTCGCCTCGCCTCTCCCCGCCGACGCTGCTCGCCCTTCAGCCCGATCCCCAACCTTGACCGAACATCTCACCGCCATGGCGTAGCTGCGGCTACAGCCTGCAAGCTCGCAATTGAGCGTGCAAGCACTGCGCTCAAGACGCTTTAGGAGTCGCATCACACCATCCGCTGCCCCGCCGCATCTTACAACGCCAAACCCGCAGGTGCTCGAGCTCCGCCGCCTGCACCGCCGCCGCCGTTGTCTCCGCCCACCCCGCACCTCCCGTTAGCCTCCTAGGTGCGCATGGGCACGGGCATCCGCAGGTGACTCTCGGCGATCGATCCGCCGACCGGGCGAAGTTCCGAGTGAACTCCGCCGCTGGTTGAGTTCACCGCCGGCGAGATTCCGCAAGTGCCGACGTGGCCACCTTTGTTAGCACTAATTAACCCCCACCCTCTCTTTGACATGTGGGCCCCAGTTCGGATTAATTAGTTTAATTCTCTCGCTAGATTAGTACTAATCTCAGGGGCCCGCCATCAAGATTGACTTTGCCACGCCATCGCTGGACCTTACCCACTAGTCACCTCTCTCGCCTCGTTAATCGACGCGCGGGTCCCACGCCACAGTTTGACCTGGACCTGGCGCTTTGACCTTGGACGCTACCCCAATGTCATGCCGACGCAATTAACCTTTTTCTCTGGATTTATTTATATTCAGGAAATTCCGTAAAATATTCTAACCTTCAATAAATCATAGAAATTCAACCGTAACTCCTGATTGAAATAATTTATATATGAAAATGATCAGAAAAATATGAAGAATCTGTTTATGCCATGATCATGCATGTTTGAACAAGTTAACCTTACTGAATAGGATGAATCATGATTAGGTAACTTATCAACTAGCATTTGGAGTTTGAGTTCAACCTTGTTTGAATTCCACTTCAACTAACTTGGATTATTATTGCATTAGGTGAATTCAGTACCTTAATATGACATGTCATTCATGTGAATGTGCATTGCATTGATTGTGCTCTCTCTGGTTGCCGGTAATTGTCCCTCCCTAGAGACGATGTACCGACGATGAGTTCGATGACACCAATGAAGAATTATATTATCTTCGTAAGTGCTGTGCAAGCAAAACCCCTTGTTCATTCCGATATAATCCCACTCTCTCGCCTCCCGCTCTATTTTACTGCATTAGGACAACAACGACTATGTGTTACTTGCTGCGGTAGCTGAACCCCTTGATCCTTTGCATGACCTGTCATTCCACAAGAATTAGATGAAACCCACTAGCATGAGTAGGAATTGTTTGAGCCATGTCGTGCCTACTCATTTATGCTTGTTTGTCATGCCTGCTATCGCTTAGAGTTGAGTCGGGTCTGATTCATCGAATGAATTGGAATTGTTATGAACATGTCCCATCGTATGTGAGCTAAGTGTGTGAACACGATTTGGTAAAGGTAGTGTGAGAGGCCATGTAGGAGTACATGGTGGGTTGTCTCATTGAAACCGGCCCTCGTGAACTGAGTTCTGTGTTTGTGATCCATGAAACCGCATTACCACGCATTGGGATCCATAATTGACCCTCTCGCTTCTTAACCACCCTTGTCTTCATCCGGAGTTGCAAGTAGTTTCGTGTTTGTAGCATGTCAGGGCCGCACGCAACGCTGACCTTAGGGGTGGGTTGTGTTATGTAGGCACTGTGGGTCTGTGTACCGAAAGTGCCCATTTGGTATCTCGAACCCCGCACACATCGCTCGGGCTGTATGGGAAACTCGGCCGACTCTCATGGATGGAACCCGAATAGGCGATAAACCCGGACTAGGGACTTGAGTGTTTAGGTAGGCTGTACGACACCCACGCTAGCTTCCGCTTGAAGGTTGCCGAGTACATGTCGTGTAAACGGCAAGTAAGTGGTGAGAGCGTGAAGAAGTACACTGCAGGGTTTAATATGATCTATTCAATAGCGTGTCCGCGGAGAAGGACTTCGGGTTGCCTATATCAGTTCATAGACAAGTGAAAGTGGATACTCTAAAATGCGCAAGATAAGCGTGAGTGCTATGGATGGCGTTCTCGAGGGAGACGGGAGCGGTCCATAGTGGTGTATTGCCATGGTGAATATGTGGACTCGTGTGCGCCACCTCAAAAGAGTTACTTGCAACAGAGATCAGATAGCCACCGAGTCAAAGCTGGCTTGTCGCAGTCAAACTCCACCACCCCTTTTTGATAATGATGCATATGTAGTTAGTTCTCGATGAAGTCTTGCTGAGTACAATTGTACTCACGCTTGCTTATTTATGTTTTGAGAGACGCCGCCTCGCTAGTAGTTCCACGTGGACTTCGACGCTTAGCTTGTTACCTCAGCTACGATCTTAGTGCCTTCGGCAGATCTCGTAGATAGTCGCTTCTCAGCCTTTTCATTTATAGTTGTCTGATCGACATGATTAGCTTCCGCTTGTGCTTTGACTTGTATGTTTCGAAGTGTTGGGTCATGAGACCCATGTTTGTATATATCTCGCCCCTGAGCCTATTGATAATATTTTGAGTCGAGAGTTATGTTGTGATGCCATGTTGTATCTACGCATATTGAGCATAATGTGTGTATGTTTGAAATGCTTGGTATGTGTGGATCCGACAAACTAGTTGTTTATCCTTGGCAGCCTCTCATATGGGGAAATGTAGTCTCGTGATTCTGAGCGATAGTAGTCCGCTACAGCCCGGCTCACCGGAGTCCTGCTAGCCCAAAGACTACCGCTGGACACTTGACTGGGTCTGCATGTGTTTCACTTCGCTCTTATGTCCTGTTCCTTCGGGAAATGTCACGCGGTGTTATTCGAGTCCTGCTTAGCTCTGCTACAGCCCGATACCGAGTCCTGTAGCCCAAGGCTACAGTTCCCTAATATATACGCTGATGACCGACATGCTCGATGTGATTCATGTATGCCTGTCCCTATGGGTTAGTGCCGCTTTGGTTCACGATCAGCCATGTCGGCCCGGTTCTTTGTCATATGGATGCTAGCAACACTATCATATACGTGAGCCAAAAGACGAACCGTCCCGGCCATGGTAAGGCGACATCTGTGGGAATACCGTGGCGTGAGGCCGCAGTGTTATGATGTGTTACATGCTAGATCGGTGACTTAGGATCGGGTCCGGCTGCACGCCGAGACGCCGAGGTGGGATCCCAAAGGGACCCATCAGGGAGGCCCCTGAGGCGCCACAAGGCGCCCTCCCGAGTTTGCGCCGGTCTCCACAATGTAACCCGCAGCGGTTCCGGGTCCGCCGCGCCCCTTCGAACGGCGGGCAAGACCGTGACGCCGGGCGCTTCCTGGCCCAACCGAGGCGCCGGACAACTTGTTGGAGGCGCCAAGAGCGCCTATCGAGGAAGAACACCGCACTATTATGAGTGCGGTGATTCGTAGGGTAGCTCGCCAAGGGCGGGCCGACTGGCTCGCAGAGCCTTCTATCGTGCTTTGAGGTAAGAAGTTAAAATATGCAATGTAATACCGTGATAGACAGTAGCCCCCGATGCTCGGTTCGTGTTCAAAAGAAAAGCCGGACCGAGGATCTAAAAGAAGATATACGCAGGGTTGCTAAAAATTATGTCAATATGGGTTGCAGTGTTACGAGCTCACCTCCGCCAGACCGATCGCGGAGGTCGGTGCTGTGAAGCAGAGTCGAGCGGTCCGAGCAAGAGCTCGCCGCCGCCAGAAGCAGCTCCAGGACAAAGAAGGTGAGTAACACCACTTTGAACTTGTACCATGTAAAAGGATTTAGGTTGCAACAAAAATAACAAGGATAACATGGGTACCGTAGGGCCACGAACGAGGTGGCGGCCTCAAGGAGGCCGTGTTCGGCGTCAACGCAATGCAGCCACGGAACGGGCCGAGCGAAAAGCAGGAGGCGCGGTATGGTGGTTCAGCAAGAGCCTGTGCCTCATGGAAAAGCATGAGAGTTTGGAGCGGACTGCCAGACCCCGATTCCAAGTCACATCGATCTAGTCGGTAACACCTCATATCACTTTTGCGCCTCCTCACGCACGGTATTCCCACGGGTGTCGCTTTACCATGGCCTCTCGACCGCTTACGCCTTTTGGCTCACGATATGATAGCGCCGCTAGCATCCATATGACAGAAAACCCGGCCGATGGCATGGCTAGTCGTGAACCCAAAGCGGCGCTAACAACGTATGAACTGGCTGTAGCACTGGCTAACAGACTCCGTAACCCGGCTGTAGCAGGTTAGGCAGGACTCCGGATGTCACCGCTGTGACATTTCAAGGGATGTATACAGAACTAAGTAAAACACATGTCCGCCAACAAGTGTCCGAAAGCAGAGGCCGGGCTAGCGGTGACTACTATCACTGTGAAGCACTAGACTACATTTCCCCATATGAGAGGCTGCCAAGGATAAACAACTAGTTTGTCGGATCCCAATCATACCAAGCATTTCAATCATACACACAATATGCTCGATATGTGTAAATACAACATGGCATCACAACATAACTCTACGACTCAAGTATTTATTCATTAGGCCCGAGGAGCGAGATATTACAAACATGGGTCTCATGACCCAACATTCGCAGCATACAAAACAAAGCACACGCTGAAGCTTAACCTGTCCGAAAGTACGTACATCTACAAATGAAAAAGGGCTGAGAAGCTCGACTATCTACCGATTCCGCCGAGGGCACAAGATCGTAGCTGAGGTAACAAGCTAAACGTCAAGTCCACGCGAACTACTAGCAAGACCGACGCCTCTCGCAAAACATAAAATAAGAAAACGTGAGTACAAATGTACTCAGAAGACTTACATCGAACTAACTACATATGCATCAAGATCAACAAAGGGGTGGTGGAGTTTGACCGCAGCAAGCCAGCTTTGACTCGTGGCTATCCTAAACTACGACGCAAGTAACTCTTTTGAGGTGATGCATACACGAGTCCACATATTCACCATATCAATACACCACTATGGATCCGCCTCCCGCTCACCTACGAGAACGCCATCCATAGCACTCACGCTATCTTGCGAAGTTTTAGAGCATCCACTTTCACTTGTCTATGAACTATGCAAGGGGTCCAAGTTTCCATATCCGAGGAATCCGCTATTCAAAAGATAATGATAACCCTGCAGGGTGTACTTCTTCACACACGCCTCGCCACTTATCGCCTGCACACGCCATGTACCTTGGCAACCTTCAAGCGAAGCCGGCGAGGGAGTCGGCCATGACCGACTAACCACACAAGTCTCTCGCCCGTGTTTATCGCCTATTCGGTTCCATCCACAAGGAGATCCGCCGGGTGTCGCCACGGCCCCAAACGATGTGAGAAGGGTTCCAAGCCCACCAACCGGTGCCACTTGGTACACCGTACACTGCAGCCTAGTCTCGTCCCTAAGCCCACCTATACCGGGTGCCACTTGGTAGACTACTAACACTACCTACAAACACCGTAAACTAGTTGCAACCCCTCGGATGAGATCAAGTTGATTAATAAGTCGAGAGGGGTCGAGTTACTGAACCCAATGTGTGGTAGTAACTGTTCATGGATCACAAACATGTAACTCAGTTCCCCGAGGACGGCTGCAATGAGACAACCCACCATGTACTCCTACATGGCCTCTCACCGCTACCTTTACCAAATCGAGTTCACACACTTAGCTCACACACAAGAGGACATGTTCACCACTTTCCAATTCATTCCCGTGAATCGACCGACAACAACTCTAAGCAATAGCAGTGCATGACAACCAAGCATGAATGAGTAGGCACATCATGGCTCAAACAACTCCTACTCATGCTAGTGGGTTTCATCTAATTATCGTGGAATGACAGTCATGCAGAGGATAAGGGTTCAGCTACCGCAGCAAGTAACACATGAGTCGTTGTTGTCCTAATGCAGAAATAGAGCAGGAGCGAGAGAGTGGGATTATATCGGAATGAACAAGGGGTTTTGCTTTCGGCACTTCTCAAGATAACATTGAGTCTTCATCGTTGTCATCGATCTCGCTGCCTTAACATCGCTCATCGAGACGGGACGATTACCTGCAAACATGTATGACACAATCAATGCAATGCGATAATATGATGCATGCTATGACATGGCAATATGATGTGAAAGGTCTAATGCAACTTGGGATGAAGGTTTGAGTCCATTTGAACCAAGGATTCAAATGATCACCCAAATAATAAGTGATATAAGTGCATTATCTTGTTTCACCTAAACAGCAAGGTTAAAGTGTTCTGACATGCATGAAACTAGTACAGATGGAAAGATTGGATTTTTCTGATCATTTTTCATATATAATTTATTTCATTTGGAGTTACTGCTGAATTACTATGAATTTTAGAAGTTTATACTAATTTGAATTTCCGATTTATTTTAAATCCAGAAATCGAATTAATGCGCCAAGAAGACATCACCGCGTGATGTCAGCAGTCAACTGGTCGGCCAGGTCAAACCTGACCAAGGGGACCCATACGCCGCCTCAGTGCTGGTTTAGGTGGATGACATGGGACCAACCAAAGTCGACTTGGCTAAAGTCAAACCGCACGTGGGGTCCACGGCCTAACACTAATTTAATGTAAAAATATACTAATCCTAATTAAGCGCAGGGGCCCACATGGCAGTGGCTCATGGGGTGATTAGCCCCAACTAAGTGGCTACGCCGGGCTCCGGAGTTTGGCCGGGCGGCACCATGGGACACGGGCGAGGCACGCCGAATTGCTCTGGCCTCGCACTACAGCGCGGCGGTTTGCGGCGGGTTTGGCTCACGGCGAAGTCTGGCGTTTCAAGCGCCTCGCTAGGGCAGGTGGGAGGGCTGACGACACAAGCTTGCCGGAATCAAGCTCACGGCGGCGGACGGATTTCGGGTGTGCACGGGTTGCGGCTACGGTGTGGTAGGCCTAACTCGGGCGGTGATTCGAGCTCCGAGACTCCCTCGAGGCGGACGGTTTCGAGAGTAGCTTATGCGGTCAGAAGTGCGGTGGCGGCATGGTCGGGCGGGAGGAGCCATCGGCTCGTGAAACTAGGGCTACACGGCGCAAAATGAGGCGGGAAGAGAGGGGTTCGGTAGGAGCTCACAGCGGTCACGGGGAAGCGCAGAGGACTCCGGGAAGGGCCGAGGGTCGGGCAGCGAAGGCGATCTCCTGGCCGGAGGTGAAGACGACGCTGATGGCGGGCGCACACGACGCTACTGTTGCTTGACTCGCCGAGGACGATGTAGGCGACGAGGCGGAGCTCTAGGGCGTGAGAGACAGGTCGAGGGGGATGCGGTGGTTACGGTGAATGGAAGCTGGCCGGTTGCGACGAGCGGGTTCGGGTCTGCTCGGGAGAGGGGCTAGAGGCCAGGGGAGAGAACAGAGAGCGAAGGGAGAGTCGAGGGGGTCTGCGTGGTGTCTCCAGGGGTCGCGGGAGCAAGCAGGGAGGCAGGAGGAGGTGGAAGCAGGAGGTGGAGCTCTAAGGCGCTGCTGGCCGACACGCCGACGCCCTTCCTCGGCGCAAGGAGGAGGGTGATCGCACGGCTGTGGGCCGCCCAGCTGTGTAAGTGGCCTCCGGCCTTTCTCTCCTCTCTTCTTTCATTTAGTTTTCTTTTCTATTTTCCTGTAATGTTGGGCTTTATTAAAATACTAAAACATTTCCAAAAATCCTGCAAATAAATGTGGGCTCGGGGATTATTCCTAATAGCCCACACTTAAATTCAGAATTAATTGAGCACTTAAAATAATATATAGCATTTAAATGCCCAATTGCAAATACTAAAAGATTTAATTCAAAGGACTAAATATGTCATGGAAAATGTGCAACACCGTGGTTATTGTTTCTAGCATTTTCCGTAAATGATGAACATTTTTGAAAGCCATTTGGATTATCGAAAATATTTTAGGTGAACCTAGTGAATTTTTGATGCTAGGGGTTTAGGCAATCCCCATTTCAGATTTCCATGAAAGTTAAACATGATGCAAGCAAGATGCAAACACTAGGCAGCACCGTAAGCTAGGGATGTGACAAGGACTCAAAGACTAGAGAGTCCGAGCTTGCCTCGCCCCGAAGTGCTAAACCGCCAAGGCCGAGGCCCATAAGTCCCTTCAGAGATTGAGTTGATGAGGAAGATAGCGCGGTAAGGCATTTTTCATGCAAAGCAAGCATGTGAATGTAAATTACGCGTTACTCACCCGAATTGAGCTCTCTGTGGCGCTGCCAGATCCGCCTCAAAGCGTGGTCCGATGTCAGCCAGATTCTATCGAGCCGAGGAGGGAGCTCAATCGAGACCGCCATCCGGTGTTTTCGGGCGACTCAGCCAAAAGCAGCTGGTCGAAGCCACAAGGTGGCCGAAAGCAGGCCATGAAGGGCCTCATAGACCGGCTGTGGCCTCGAGAGGCCATTCCCGAGCTACTTCGCCTCGCGGCGACGGCCGGTGGATGCGTCTCCTGGGTGGAGGTTATCAAGCCTTCCGCCAGATGAAGGTGCTCGCTGGCCTTGCCCGCCGTTAAGGTGCATTGGGGCAAGCCGATGCGAGAAGCTAATCACCGACGCGCCACCAGCAGCAAGGAACATCGTGACGCCCAAATCTACTATAAGGCTGTCCTCAAGGGTGCCCGCAAGATTATGGATGAGTGCCCTGTGGATGTAATTTTTGAGTAAATTCGCAATGTGTTATCCTGGCAGCGCTGAAAACTTTGTTCATATGCGCTAAGCAACGCTTGTTAATTTAAAATATTACCTTCGGCGACCGCTTATTAAACCGAGAGATGGCAAGTCGTCGGCTTCAGCCCCATGCCACGAAAAGTGGGTGTTCGGATAAACATGAGCGCCTAGTTCCCATTTTTGGGTCCATCGAGGAGGCGGTCAACACAACGAACCAGGCAACCGGACTTATAGTGCTTGAACACTCTCACTTAGCCATAGAATTTATAATTTAAATTTCGGGCGGCTCCCTAGTATTCGGAGGACCAATTGAGGCGCTATCCACGCCTTCGCTGGACATAATCCGAACTTCGTCAAGCGGCGAGGTCTTTATGACCAAGGACCTCTCGGTAAAATGACCGTCTCGCCTTTATCATGACAAATAGTTTTAGCTTCCATCGAGGCGTTAACCCGGCCAACCGGGCGCATCGCAGTGGTTCTCCCAAAGGCTACCTTAGCCGATAGAACGGAACATAAGGTGCCAAACATGGAGCCGGGCAAACCCAACTATTGACCCAAGACATGATTCAGAGCCGATTCATATAATGCTATAAGTTTGGGGTGCCGACTTGTAAGAAAGTGTGCGGACTTTATCACACCATAATGCGGAGAACATAAGCCCTCGGGTATTTGGTCGCACTAAAAGTGTACGGATGCAACATGTCCTAGATGAACATATAAGTATATATAAGGTAATGCAATTATAGGCAAAAAGTGCTGCATTTTATTCGAGAAGATATTCTATGAGTGCGGAATGATACAAATAGTGCGGAAAGCAAGGGATTGACGAATTAAAGGCGCCTCTCCGTGGGTAGGCCGCTGAATGTTTGTATTTAACAAATATAATGCTCGTGGATGGAGACCACCTGAGTGTTCGTCATGCCTTTGTCCTTCCCCGGCTGTTGCATCATGAGTTCGGCAGGTCGCCACTTACATAGTTCTGTATAAAAAAGAGAAAATAAAAGAAAAAAGAGCGACACACTTGGGAGCCCCCGGTGTGGTCGAACCGCACTGGTTCATGTGGTTGTGCCTTTCCCTATGCCCATGGTATCTCCAAAGCGTAATTATGTACGCCGAGAGCTTGTTCTTACAATTTTGGCGAGGGCTGGGGTTAAGGAGCATATTGCTACGCGTGCTCGGAACGCGCCAGTGGTCTTGGTTGATGTTGCTCCGCGCTGCTTGGTTGTGTTCGGTCGCTTAACGGCCGGACTCGAGAATTTCCTTAAAAGGCTGCTCAGATTTCTCGCCACGAGAGCCGCTTATATGTTCCTCCGCTCGAGGGAGCGCCTGCGTTTCCATTGACCGTGATGACTCCACGAGGGCCCGCATCTTGAGCTTAAGGTATGTATAATGCGGCACCGCTGAATTTTGCAAACGCGGTTCGTCCGAGTAGAGCATGATAGCCGCCATGAACGGGACTATGTCAAGATTAACTCTCGCTCGAAATTATCCGGGATCCAAGACCACTTCAGCAGTAATCGAGCTCGCATAATTGGCCTCGACACCGGTATGACGCCTTTGAAGGTTGTCTTTGTAGGTTTAATTTTGAAGGGTCTATGCCCATCTTGCGATCGTATCCCGATAAAGCAGGTTCAGGCTACCGCCGGCCCATCGTGACTCTCGTGAGGTGAAATCCATCAAAGATTGGGTCTAAAACCACGCGCGAATCCGCCATGGCGTAATACTGGTCGGATGGTCTCATCGATCGAAAGTGATCGGGCAAGAGGACCATGAGTTGAATTTTGGGGCGATCGCTCCATCGCCAGATACGCCCTTTAGTGCACGCTTCGCCCCCTCTTGGGAATATGCTATGATATCATGTTTACCGTCCAACTTGAGGGGGAATCCTTTGTCCTCTCGTTGATCGGGCGGCCGGTCTCTTCCTCGCCATCGCTGTAGCCCCTTGTCACTGTTTTCGGCGATTAATTTGCTCGCTCGCTTGAATAACCAACAATCTCTCGGTGTGGTTAGCTGGCTTTTCGGGGTTCCATGTATTTGACAAGAGCGGTCGAGTATTCGGTCCAAATTGGACGGCCCGAGTGGTTTTTTGAATGGCTTCTTCCGCTGACTGGTTTGAGCCTCTAATCCGGGCGCTGACCGCCAGATCCTCATTGATGTCGCCAGCACGCGGCGCTTATTTTGTTTTGATGCAACCTGCCGTTGCGGTCCTTGGTATCCGGACCGCCAGCTTTTTGCCGAGGTTGTTGCTGCGAAGCTAGCCAGCCTATCCTCTCCCGCATGTAAGCTGGTCATGAGTGATGTGAGGGCTGCCATGGATTTCGCTTCTCCTCGCCCTAGGTGCCGGGCCAGCCACTGTCACGGATTTTATGTTTGAAGGCAGCGAGTGCTCTCCGCATCCCGACAATGACGATTTGATTTTTCTTTGTTAAGAACCGGTCTGCACTGCCTCGCCGATTCGCCCGGCCGCTGGATTATGTGGCTTAGGTCATTCAAGGTTCGGTGGTCGCATATACGTCTCCGGAAGTTGTCGAGGAATGCGGCTTCCGTGTCCTCCCAAAGATCCAATAGACTCGCGGGCAGGCTGTTATGCCAATGCCGAGCTGTCTTTAAGCTTGAGCGGGAGATATTTGATGGCGTGAAGATTGCCGCCATGGGCCATGTGTATATGGAGAAGATAATCCTCAATCCAAACCGCTGGGTCTCGCAGCCATCGTAGGATCTCGATATTAACGGGTTTAAACCCCGCAGGATTAGATGATCCATTACTTCGTCCGCGGAAGCATAGTGGGTGTGCGACGCTCAGATTGAGCAATATCGCGACGAGCTCGAGAGAGCGTTGTTCGCTGTGTTCGCCCGCCGAGTAGTTATATCCGCGCGACGGTATTCGCTGTGGGTCTTGGGGGCGCCCACGTGATCCATAGATAGATCTGGGTTGTCTTGCCTTGTCCTCCAATATATCCCGCAAGTCCGGGCGTGTTCCCCGCGGGTTTCATGCTTTTTGAGCGATGCCGGTACGTTTTGGTGGAGGGCTTGCACGCTTTTCTTCGTCGCGCCACGAGGTGGCCGGTCTGCCGCAGACAGCGCTGGGTGATGTAGGTTTGCATGCCTACCCTCCAATCGGGGGAGCAACTTGCGTTTTGGGTAACTTTTTGTAACGCCCCCGATGCGGCTATATCTCCCACGTGTCGAGGCACGACTTAGAGGCATAACCGCATTGAAAGCAATGTCGCAAGTGAGGTAATCTTCACACAACCCATGTAATAAATAAGGGAAAGAGATACATAGTTGGCTTACAAATCGCCACTTCACACAGTACATAAATGAACATCCATCATTCGTAGTACACCAAGGTCCCACTACGGAACCAAAATAAAAGAAGATACCCCAAATGCTACACAGATCCTCGAATCGCCCTAACCGGGCACCACTACTGATCATCCGGGAAAGACACATAGTAATCCACCACGCCTCGTCGAACTCCCACTTGAGCTCGGGTTGAGTCACCAGCGACCGCATCGCCGGAACCTCGAATCGTGTTTGAAGTATCTGTGAGTCACGGGGACTCCAAAGCAATCTCACACCCGCGAGATCAAGACTATTTAAGCTTATAGGAAGGACAGAGTAGTAAAGTGGAGCTGCTGCAAGTTTACTAGCATATATGGTGGCTACATCGCAAAAGAGAGCGAGAGAGAGAGCAAAGCACGGTCGCGGAAACTAGTAGTGATCAAGAAGTGATCCCAACTACTTTACGCCGACATAACTCCAACACTGTTCACTTCCGGACTCACCGAGAAGAGACCATCACGTTACACACGCTGTTGATGTGTATTTTATCCGAGGTCAACTTCGGTTTTCTACAACCGACATTAACAAATTCCATCTGCCTCATAAATCAAGGGCACGGCTTTCGAAAGATATTACCTGCAGGGTGTCCCAACTTAGCCCGCTATAAGCTCTCACGGTCAACGGAAGGATATTCCTTCTACCGGTAGACCCGATCAATCTCGAACCCGGACTACAAGACATTTCGACAAAGAATAAAACAAGACCAGCAAAGCCGCCTGACAGTGCCGACAAATCCCGATAGGAGCTGCACATATCTCGCTCTCGTGGCACATCCGGATGAGCAGTCCATACAACTAAAACCAGACCTCAAGTTGCCTTGAGGGGGCGCTGCACAGTGGTTTAGTTCGGGCCAGACCTCAAGGAGCACTGGTCCGGGGGTTAAAATAAAGATGACCCTCAAAGCCATGTAAAACCCGGGGAAAAGGCTTAGGTGGCAAATGGTAAAACCAATGTTGGGCCTTGCCGGACGAGTCTTATTCAAAGCGAACTGTCAAGGGGGTCCCATAAATCACCCAACCGTAAGGAACGCTAAATCAAGGAACATAACACCGGTATGACGGAAACTAGGTGGCAAGAGGAACAAAACACCGTGCATAAGGCCGAGCCTTCCACCCTTTACCAAGTATATAGATGTATTAATATAGCAGATATATATATATATATTGTGATATCCCCAACAAGTAATCATGTTCCAAAAGGAACAACATCTCCATGTTCCAACAAGGAACAAACTTCAGCTTCACCGCAACTAGCAACGCTTATAAGAGGGCCGAGTAAAGCGGTAACATAGCCAATCAACGGTTTGCTAGGAAAGGATGGTTAGGGCGACATGGCAATATGGGTGGCATGATATAGCAAGTGGTAGGAATCGAGTATAGGCATAGCAAAAGAGCGCAGCAACTAGCATAGCAAAGATAGAAGTGATTTCGAGGGTATGGTCATCTTGCTCGCAATGTTCTCAGAGTAGTCGAAAGCTTGATCCTCGTGAACGCTTCTCAACAGGCTCTCTATTCACGTACTCGCCTCCGACTCTACCCAAAGAAACAACACAAACAAAGGAACCACAATAAATCACGGTGCAATGCACAATCAACATGATGCAAAACATGACATGATATGCGGGAAGTGATATGCAATGCGACAAAGGCCCCGAAGGAAATGATGAACCAGGCATCAACTTGGCAAACCAAGTATGCCACTGAAAGATGAGATGATTTCGTTGAAATCGATATAAAGATCACCGGAAACGGATGCACGGTTTGGAAATGACAAGCAAACAAGAATGGCGCAATCTGCTATTAACAGCATGATGTCACTTAGCAAGCAACAATTAATTGCTTACTGCACCCAAACGTATCAACAAAGCACATGGCAGTGATCTACACAAGATGCTCGACAAAAGATGAGCACTGAGCTACGGCTAGTTCACATCATAACATGTTCAAACAAGCATGGCAAAAGTGCACAAAATATCAGGCTGACATGGCAAAACAGCATCAGGTTGCAATGTTCAAAGCAACAAAAGTACATGCTACAGGAACTTAAAATAGCAAAACAAGGCATGGCATGAATCTACTCAAGGCATATATCAAAATTCCCTTACTGACCATAAGCCAAAAAGGACTAGAAAATATAGTAACACCCATGTCAATAATGAAAGTTTCGTTAACAGATTCAGCAACATGACATGTCAAAAACTGATAACAAGAGGGCATGTTTACAAGCTCAATGCACTCACCACAGAGCCTTATATGATAAACTAAGCATACATACATCAAGAAGACATGGCATAGAAGACATAAATGGCAAGAACACTACCATAGCATATATGGATCAACCACAACAAGCTAGGCAAAATTGAATAACATGTATACAATCTGCCAGGAAACATTTGATAGCAAAAGTAGAGCTCGATTGACTCAAGCTATGGCACTCCATAATTGCAAACAAAGGCATGGATGGATAGAGCAAGACATGTTTTACAAAACACCCTTACTGAAGTATCTCAAAATATGCATAGATCTCTTGGTATCATCAAGTAAACATGGCATCAAAATCAGCTAAACAGGGCTGAAAATCAGCAACAGCAGGACACCTACTTTGCATGCTTGTGCTAGTCACCACATAGATCACAAAAATACATGGCATACACCCCTGGAAAGATGGCATGGCATTTTACAAAACACATGTAGGACTTAAATTCATAGGGTGCACACATTAATCATGGCAAAAATAACAAAAGTGCAAGTTCTGTTAAGAAACAGAAACTAACATCACATAGCACTCTTCCAACAGCATTTCGGGCATCAAGATGAGCTCAAATGAAAATGGTGCAATGATATGAAATGATCTACTCTTCGAGGCGAACATTTTGACATATTATACGCGCAAAATGGACCTACAAATGCAAAGATATAGCATGTTGAAAAATGCACAAAATAACGAGATGCAAAAGACTTGGGGAAAAAAAAGGGAGGGGAGAGAGTCAACGGGCTCTCGTGGATCGAGGCCGGATCGGGGCCGGATCGGCGGCGGCCGGATCGGATCGGGCGCGGGCGGCGGCTCCCGGAGCTCGCCGGAGGAGGCGGTCGCCGGGGGATCCGTGGAGGAGGGGCGGGCCGGATCCGTGCGAGTCGCCAGGAGGGAGGCTCCGGCGGGCGGATGGCGTAGGCGGCCAAGGCGGGAGGCGCGGGCGAGGGCGCGGGGCGGGCGTGGTCGGCGGGCGGCGGCAGCTGGGCCGGGCTGAGGTCGCCGGAGGCGGAGGGCGGCGGCGTCGCGCGCGGGCGCGGCGTCGAGGCGCGCGCGCGCGAACCGGCGGCGCTGCTGGGCGCGGTGGCCGGGCGCTGGGCCGGGCGGGTTTCGCCTGGGTTCGCGGCTGCCTGGGGCGGGGCGGCGGGCGCGACAGGTGGCGGCGCTGGATTCGCTGGCGGGCGGGCGGACGACGCCCAGTAGCGGCGGATACGTCCGGTGGCAAGCGGAGGACGAATTTTAGGTTTCGGGAAGGGATGATCCGGATTTGGAGGGGGGTTTGCTTAAATAGGCATAGAGGGAGCTAGGAGAGTCCAAATGAGGTGTAGTTTTACCACACGATCGTGATCGAACGACGGAGAGCATGGAAGTGACTTAGATGGGTTAATGGGCTGTTTTGAGGGGGTGTTGGGCTGCAACTCAAAAGAGGCCTTTCATGAGAGTGCGTTAACCGCTGAGTACCAAACGAGCTCCAAATGACTCAAACTTGACCGGTGGTCTACGGGTGGTATACCAAGGCCACTAGACAAACCTCGTCCATTTCGAGAAGGTTTAGTACCCGCATACGTAAAAACGTAAAAGGGACCGCAATGGGAGATAGGAGTGCCTGATTGCAAACGGACAACGGGAAAAATGCTCGAATCATGAGATCTAACACGTATGCAAATGCGATGC
This sequence comes from Aegilops longissima, assembly GCA_021605205.1. Classification (NCBI taxonomy): domain Eukaryota; kingdom Viridiplantae; phylum Streptophyta; class Magnoliopsida; order Poales; family Poaceae; genus Aegilops; species Aegilops longissima. The sequence continues at coordinate 2,773 of JAHIAM010006295.1, read as the reverse complement.
ACATGATGACATAATATAAAATGCATGACATGGACAAAGCAAAAAGGAGAAAAACCCAAACACGGAGGGAATATCATATATCAATGCCGAAAATGGCAAGAGTTGAGTTACAAATATGGAAAGTTACTCCGGGTGTTACACTTTTGGAGGGGCGCTCGAAGTTCATACTCTTCGCCGTGAGGACCTCGGTCCATCTCGTCGGGCCAGCAGGTCTTGATCAGCTTGAAGCTGTTGCTGCTTTTTCTTTTAGGCTGTTTGCCGTGGGCCATTAGCCTACGCCCAAACACTCTTGTTCGACGGGATCCTCAGCACGACGACTCGGCTGCCGCCGAGGCTTGCCTCGCTCCGGAGGGAGGTAAGTAATTGTCATCCTCGACCTTTCGGCTCCGCCTCTCGTGAGGGCTTGCTTCGCCTCCTCCTGCACTCTGATCGTGCCGAGGGAGTTGTCTTCGCACTTTCGGGTGTTATTATCTCCTCCGTCGGAATCTCCATTCTTGCCGTGGCGGATTTAGAGCGCGCCACGACGCTACGCTATTGTTTCTTTAAGGAATCGCCTCACGCTTCCCTTGCCGTCCCCATCTTTTGGGGTGTCCGCCATGTATATGTCATATGACGAGGTGGTCTTCCGGTCCCGTAGGCACCGGTTCTGGTAGTCTCCTGCATCGCCGCCCATACCGCCGATGTCTTCGGAGTCGAGTCGCAGTAAGTCGGTTAAATCGCCGACGGTGGCTACAAAGTGATGGTGGTGGGCACAATTTCTTCGTCCGTCTGCTGCCCCAACCGCCCCGGGCCGAGTTCGCAAGGGCTCTCCGGATAGCGAGACACTTCAGTGAATTTATGATATCGCCAAGGGCGAAATGCCGAAAGATGTCCGCAGCGGTGAATTTCCATGATCGGGCGCCCAATCGGATTCGACCGCGTGGGGCGCAGGAGGTTCGAGTCCGCGCAGAGTCCGCACCTCTGACTCATGAGCTTTATGCGGACAAGGTAAGTGTTCGCCCATCGCCAGAGTGTTGCCGCCCCGAGGCGGTGTCCAGCCATCCGCCCTCGACCGAGCGATCGCTCCGACTATGGGTCGGAGCGGATTCGGTGGCAGCCTCCAAGGCGCCGTCCGCGGCAAGCGAGTTAGGTCATGCCCATCGTGATACGCGCCACGCCGGTTGCGGGCTCAGATCCATCGAGGATCAAGTCCTCACGGATATCGGGCCGAAGTTTAGGGCTTCAAACTTGACTCGACGGCCAGGCGCGAGTTTTCTGATCTGCTCTAGATGGCCAAGTGAGTTGCCCAAGAAAGGCGGTCAGCCGAACACGTAAGATCAGTCCAGGAGAAAAGTCTCACCCAGACTACGCCGTTGTTGATTGAAGAGGCCATCAAGCTTCATCGGTGACGCACACGTGAGGAACTCCTCAATGAAAGCACCAATGTCGGTGTCAAACCGCGGATCTCGTAGGGGGTCCCGAACTCGTGCGCCTAGGGCGGATGGTAACAGAGACAAGGGCACGATGTTCACCTGTGTTCGGGCCCTCGATGGAGGTAAAACCCTATGTCCTGCTTTGATTGATATTGATATTGTGGATGTTTACAAGAGTAGATCTACCACGAGATCAAGGAGGCTAAACCCTAGAAGCTAGCCTATGGTATGATTGTAAGGGTTGTTAGATTCTAGTCCCACTTGATCAAAGCCATCCGGGTTTATATAGACACCGGAGAGGGCTAGGGTTACATGCAGAGTCGGTTACAATGGTAGGAGATCTACATATTCAGATCGCCAAGCTTGCCTTCCACGCCAATGGAAGTCCCATCCGGACACGGGGAAGTCTTCAATCTTGTATCTTCATAGTCTTGGAGTCCGGTCGATGATGATAGTCCGGCAGATGATAGTTCGGCTGATGATGGTAGTCCAGCTATCCGACACACCCCTAATCCAGACTCCTTTAGCGGGGTTGTACACGCCTTTCTCCTCCCGAGGGGAGCCCTCCCACGCACTGCTGGAAGCATCATGCTCCGCCTCGCCGACGACACCGCCGAGGAGCGAAGCATGCCCAGCACATACACGGAAGCGCTTATGTCTCACCGGTGATAATAATCGAGGGTGGCCTCGGTCAGATCAACCTCGTGGAGCCTAGAGCTCAATGTACGGCCTCATCGTAACGCCTCCGGAATGCCGCCAGGGGTTGGGCACGGGCTACGCCTGGTCACGCCCAAACGACGCCACTACCAGCCCAGCTCCTCGGCCTGGTTCGTCGCGACGCCTCCTCGAGCTGAGCTAAGGCACGAAGGCCGCTTTGAACGTCAAGGGGGACTCCCGAGCATCGCGACTCAGATCCTAATCGGGTCACGCAGCCCTCACCCCTTAGTTCCGGAAGGCTAACGGAAGTTGAGGTATGCGCGGGTCGGCTCGCCGACGAGAACGGTAAATCTGTTCATGCATCTCCCTCCCTACTTGCTGTTCACAGGTTAAGGGAGACTCTGAGCATCGCGACTCAGAGCCTAATCTTGTCACGTAGCCCCTCACTCCTTGGTCCCATCCTGGTTTCCTGGCCGGGCTAACGGCTACCGAGGTATGCGCGGCCTGGCTCACGACGAGAACACAAGCAAGTAGGAAGGAAAACGCAAATCTCAAGGAATTCAAAAGCAAATATTACAGTCCATAGAGTGCTTTGACAACGCCAGTATTATAAGTTCAAACGCTTTCACGAGGCATGATGCATGTTGCAAGAGCTAAAAGCAGACGGAGGCGCCATAGGGTCACTTTTCGGGCGGTGCCATCAT
>JAHIAM010006294.1:0-22008 GCA_021605205.1 Aegilops longissima | reverse complement strand
TGGGTGTTTCGGCAATCACCTCTTCCTTTTGAAGTCCGGCACAAGAACAGATTTGAGGAAAAACATGGTATGATGAAATGGAATATGTATTGATAATGGATGGGCATGGCATCTCGAATATATGATGAGTAAACTAAGGATGGCAAGCAACAAAGTAGAAGAAATGCAAGACAACATATGCAAGATACCCACAATCAATAAAACATTGCCAAATTAGAAGGCACCTTGATGGGTGAACAGAAGGCCATCCCCTTTGACTCTCGAGGTTAGAATAGTCATTAGGATCATATTCTAACAAGAATCAAAGGTGGGGAGCGATGAGTTTCATTGATCCAATGGCACTCAATGCCTTGGTGCCAATTTTTAAGTCATTGTTTTAGTTAAGAGGGACTGCTAGTGCGAAAAAGTAGCTACACAGATCATAGTGTAGATATAACGGAAAACCTTAAATCGAGTAAAATCAGCAAAGTGGAACTTGTGAAATATGTGCTAGTTTCGATGGCTAGAAAGGCTTTGAACCCACTTCTTCAAGTGAAGGTGCGACGAATATTAAACTCAAAGGCACAAAACCCCTCGATTTCTATTCTTATAGGATTCAAGTGGGCAGGCCACTACAAATCCTATTCCATGTTTACAAGATCCACAATCAAAGAGGCTCAAAGTGTCCATCACAACCGATCGATAGACCCTTACACGCAGATTCCCCGCCATCTTCAGAAAGGAACAACAATTATTTTCCCTCCAAAATATAAGTCTTGGTAGAGATTTCCACTATGGATCACATAGATGTATCCAGAACATTTTAGAGTGTAGATTCACCTTTTGCTCCATATGTAGTCCATGGGGAATCTATACAAAGACTTGTATTTAGGAACAGAGAGAATATTAAAGAAGAACGAAGAGGAACATTAAAGAAGAGCAAGCAGATTTTGGATAATAAAATGTTTTGCGGGCCACACATGATGAACCGAGCGCTTAAGAATGCAACTCCTTGCTTCTCACCATTTCAAAGGTTGGATGAAGATCCCACGCCTCCTAACCCCCTTCTTCCTCGCCCTCGATTCTTCCCATACACTCAAGACGCCGGGCCGAACCACCGGCCCCACCGCCTTCTCCGCCACCCCACCCCCACCCCTCCCAACCCCCACCCACGCCGAGTTTCTTCGCGAGGCCCCACAACCACCGAGCCCTTCGATCGACCGCGAACTCCGCGAGCTCAAAAATCGACTAACCCAATTTTGAAATTTAGTCTATGTGATTTAACTAGTGTGGAATATAAAAGGGGAAAACCATAAGCATTGGGAGTATAGTGTTGAGCGGCCATGGCGGATCTAAGGTTAAAGGACAAAGGCAATTCCAACCAAGACAAGAAATCGAGTAAAGCAAAGCGATCTATTTTTTTCATAAATAAGTTGAGCAGATAAAAAGAGTACCCCTAGTGGGCGCCGACGATCCGCTGAGAATTTGATTCACAGCGATGGTCCATGGAAGCAGATCTAGGAGGGTAGACGGTGGCGGGGGACGAGATGGTCGAGGAGGGGCCCAAGTGGACGACGGGGATGAAGCGGAGAACGGGATGCAAGGATCCCGTCCCAGCCGGGAATGAAGAGGTCATCTCAATGGATTGCGGGCGAACTCCGCATGGTGGAGGAGGACGGCGATGGATGGGGTGGCGGAGCGGCAAAGGGAGGATGGTGGGTGGAGGGGTTTTGCCCACGAGACCTAATGGGGAAAAGGGAGGTAGAGAGGAAGGGGAACCATTATTCGGGCCTGTTCAAATGCAGGAAATTTACAAACTTAGCCCCTGCTTCAAATTTCTACTAATCACAAACATAGTCGGTTGAAGGACGGTAATCTGCAAACAATAGCCGACGAGAGTTTGTTTTTGGCGCCCACCGTATGAATATGAATCGGGTCATCTAAGGATTACATGATCCAGTCAATTAGGCCGTTCCGATCATCACGGAGACGGACTAGTCATCATCGGTGAACATCTTTATGTTGATCGATCTACCATACGACTCATGCTCGACCTTTCGGTCTCGTTTCCGAGGCCTGTCACATTGCTAGGCTCGCGGTTAACCTTTGTATTTGGGTGTTCCGAGGCCATGTCTGACATGCTAGGCTCCAACACCCTGTATGTGAACGTAAGAATCCATCACACCCATCATCACGTGGGCTTTAAAGACGAATTTTTGGCAACGGTACGCTTAGGGGAGAACACTTCTTGAAATTGTTATAAGGGATCATCTTATTTACTACCGCCGTTCTAAGTAAACAAGATGCATAAACATAATAAACATCACATGCAATTATATGGTAGTGACATGATATGGCCAATATCATATAGCTCCATTGATCTCCATCTTCGGCTCCATGATCATCGTCACCGCATGACACCATGATCTCCATCATCATGATTCCATCATCGTCTTCATGAAGTTGTCTCGCCAACTATTACTTCTACTACTATGGCTACCGTTAGCAATAAAGTAAAGTAATTACATGGCGTGTTTAACGACACGGTCATACAATAAATAAAGACAACTCCTATGGTTCTCGCCGTTGTCATATTCATCGACATGCAAGTCGTGAATCCTATTACAAGAACATGATCAATCTCACATCACATATCATTCATCACATTCTTCTTGGCTATATCACATCACATATAGCATACCACCCAAAAACATGTTGAAGCGTCCTCTAATTGTTGTTTGCATGTTTTACGTGGCTGCTATGGGTTTCTATGAGAACGCTTACTTACGCAAAACCACAGCGTGATATGCCAATTGCTATTTACCTTCATATGGACCCTTTTCATCGAATCCGTTCAGAGCTAAAGTGAGGAGGATAGCACCCGCTAGCCACCTTTTATGCACCAAGTGCATGTCACATTCGGTGGAACATGCCTCACGTGAAATGCGTGTAAGGTCGGTCCGGGCCGCTTCATCCCACAATACCGTCGAAACAAGATTGGACTAAATAGTAAGCATATTGAACAAAATCAACGCCCACAACTACTTTGTGTTCTACTCGTGCAAAGAATCTACATAATAGACCTAGCTCATGATGCTATTGTTGGGGAGCGTGGCGAGAAATTCAAAATTTTCTCTACGTGTCACCAAGATCTATCTATGGAGAAACTAGCAGCGAGGGGAAGGAGAGTGCATCTACATACCCTTGTAGATCGCTAAGCAGAAGCTGTTCATGAGAGCAGGGGTTGAAGGGGTACTACTGTCTGTGATCCAAATCAACGGAGATCCTAGTGCCGAGCAGGCGGCACCTCCGCGTGCTCAACACACGTGACAGCCAGGTGGCGTCTCCCACGCCTTGATCCAGCAAGGAGAGAGGGAGAGGTTGAGGAAGAATCCATCCAGCAGCAGCACAACGGCATGGTGGTGATGGAGGAGCTGGCAATCCCGCAGGCTTCGCCATGCACCAAGGGAGAGGAGGAGGAGGAGAGCGGTGCTGGCCTCGGAGAGAGGCTCTCGTGTGTTATGGAGCAGCCCCATAGGCCTCATATATAGGGAAGGGGAGGGCTGCGCCCCTCTGAGGGTTTCCACCCCTAGGGGTGGCGGCCAGCCCTAGATGGGCTTGGGGGGGCAAGGGGGGAAGAGGCGAGCCCACTAGGGTGGGCTTTAAGGCCCATCCGAACTCAGGGCTTGCCCCTCCCTCCCCTTGCGCCTTGGGCCCTTGTGGGGTGCACCAGCCCTCCTAGGGGCTGGTCCCTCCACACTTGGCCCACTTAACAGGGCAGGGCAGGTCCCACTTGGTGGACCTCCGGGACCCTCGGTGGTCCCAGTACATTACGAATATCGCCCGAAACTTTTCCGGTGACCAAAACAGGACTTCCCATATATAAATCTTTACCTCCGGACCATTCGGAACTCCTCGTGACGTCCATGATCTCATCCGGGACTCCAACAACATTGGTAACTACATACAAACTTCCTTTATAACCCTAGCGTCGCCAGACCTCAAGTGTAGACCCTACGGGTTCGGGAGACATCTGGAACATGACGAGGCGTTCTCCGGTCAATAACCAACAGCGGGATCTGGATACCCATGTTGGCTCCTACATGTTCCACGATGATCTCATCGGATGAACCATCGATGTCAAGGACTCAATCGATCCCGTGATACAATTCCCTTTGTCTAGCGCAGTATTGTACTTGCAGGAATTCGATCGTCGGTATCGATACCTTGTTCAATCTCGTTACCGGCAAGTCTCTTTACTCGTTCGTAATACATCATCCCGTGATCAACCCCTTGGTCACATTGTGCACATTATGATGATGTCCTACCGAGTGGGCCCAGAGATACCTCTCCGTTTACACGGAGTGACAAATCCAGTCTCGATCGTTGCCAACCCAATGCAGACACTTTCGGAGATACCAGTAATGCACCTTTATAGTCACCTAGATTACGTTGTGGCGCTTGGTACACCAAAAGCATTCCCACGGTATCCGGGAGTTGCACAATCTCATGGTCTAAGGAAATGATACTTGACATTAGAAAAGCTTTAGCATACGAATCTTCGCATCTTTGTGCTAGGCTTAGGATTGGGTCATGTCCATCACATCATTCTCCTAATGATGTGATCCGATTATCAATGACATCCAATGTCCATGGTCGGAAACCAGTAACCATCTATTGATTAACGAGCTAGTCAACTAGAGGCTTACTAGGGACATGGTGTTGTCTATATACCCACACATGTATCCGAAGTTTCCTTTCAATACAATTATAGCATGGATAATAAGCGATTATCATGAACAAGGAAATATAATAATAACTAATTTATTATTGCCTCTAGGGCATATTTCCAACAGTTTCCCCAAACAATCGAGCCAATCATTAAATTCATTTCGGCCAAGGTGCGCCCGGTGCTGTCACTCCCACAAGATAATCACGATAAACGGTCGAACTTTCCCCTCGAAGATTGAGCGAGGTTGGTCGACCGACAAGATAAGTGGGGCAGGAGCTGAGGCTCCTCACTATGGAGGCTCACGCACCACTCCTAAACACTCCACGGTGTAGAAGGAATAGTGAGGAATTGTTAAGTAATACATTGGATGTTGTAATTGAGCCTCTCCGGCATGTTTATATAGAGTACAAGACTTGGAGGGCAAGAAGCCTCTCCTAGAGATAAAGCAGAGATTATTAAAATCATAATCTACCAAATACATAGATATGCCTATATACTCTAACACCCCACAGTAATCGTGGCGGCGCTCACGGACAATGTGAAACATTGGCAGATGGTCGATTGGAGAGAGCAGTACCGATGGGCTGACATCCCCAATAATCATAGCGGGAGGCGCACCTGGGCGATGTCGGATCACGGATGCATTGATTATGCAAAGAGAAGCGGCGAGTTGCTCAAGAGAGGTGGTAGCCCCGTTATGCCAATGTCGATGTAACGTAGAGCGTGGTGGTGTAGTTTGTGGTCGAGGTAGTGCGTGCGAGGGGCGCCGTGGTCGATGTCGAAGTCGGGGTGGCGGTGTCGAGTAGGTTGCTATGGAGCCACATGTGCAAGGAGGTGCCATGTTAGTTATGGGCGTAGTGGTGTCGTGGTAGTGGTAGTGCGCGAGAAGAAGGCGGTGTTGACGGCGCCCGCGTTGGGTTTGCCAAGCCGGGACACATTGTGGGCGAAGGCATGCGTCGGTGTTGCCGGCACCGGGCATCCGTGAAGCGGCGATGTTGATGTTGGCGATCGTCGATCCATGCTTTCAGTGCAGGAACACGCTGATGTTGCCAGCACGGGCATGCATAAACGGGACTGCACAAGTTATGCGCCATGTTGAGGGGCTAGCGAAGGGCTCGATGACGATTCTTGGCGCTAATCGGTAGCGAGAGCTGGGATTTGTCGGAGTAGATGAATTATCGTCTCCAACATATCTATAATTTTTATTGTTCCATGCTATTATATTATCAATCTTGGATGTTTTATATACACTTTCAAGAAATTATATATCATTTTTGGACTAACCTATTAACTTAGCGCCCGGTGTTAGTTGATGTTTTTGCTTGTTTTGGTTTTGCAGAATATCAATACCAAGCGAAGTCCAAATGCTACTGAACTTTTGTGTAGATTTTTTACGGCAATAAGAGACCACGGAAGCTTCGAGGAGACGCAGGAGAGGGAGTAGTGGCTCACGAGGCACGAGCGCGCCCAGGGGTGGGAGCACTTGCTGGTGGCATGTGGGCCCCGCGTGGCTCCGTTTGACCTAACTCCGCCTATATAAAATCTTTAAAATCATGAAACCAATAGAGTCCACGAAATGTTTTTTCGCTGCCCATAAGTTATTATTCTTGACATATCCCATCTGAGGCCTTTTAGGCACTTTTCGCGGAGGAGGGATTGATCACGGAGGGGCTCTACATCATCCTTGATGCCCTTTCCATGATCGTGAGTAGTTTACCATAGACCTCGGGTCCATATTTAGTAGCTAGATGGCTTCTTCTCTCTATTTGATCTTCAATACAATGTTCTCGATGTTCTTGAGTTCCATCGATGTAATCACTTTTTGCGGATGTGTTTGTTGGGATCCGATGAATTATGAGTTTATGACCAGATCTATCCATGAATATTATTTGAGTTTTCTCTAAACTCTGCATGATTAATATAGCATGTATTTCTCTCCGATCTATTGATTTGGTTTGGCCAACTAGATTGATTTATCTTGCAATGGGAGATGTGCTTTGTAATGGGTTCGATCTTGCGGTGCTCAATCCCGGTGACAAAGGGGACATGCGTATGTATGTATCATTGGTATTAAGGGTAAAAAGATGGGGTCTATTCATACATTAGTTTATCTTATCTACATCATGTCATCTTGCTTAAGGCGTTACTCCATTTCCTACCAACAATACACTAGATGCATCTTTGGATAGCGGTCGATATGTGGAGTAATAGTAGTAGATCTTGATCGTTCGATCTACTCATCTCGGATGTGATGCCTATATATGATCATTGCCCTGGATATTGTCATGATGATTTGCTTCATATCAATTGCCCATGATTAATTTGTTTACCCACCGTATGCTATTTTCAAGAGATAAGCCTCTAGTGAAAACTATGGCCCCCGGGTCTATCTTTTATCATATGCTAAAACCCCAAAATACCTTGCTGCGTTTTTCTTTTATTTATTTTATTTTGTATTTTTGTCCGATCTATCTATCAAATACCATACAGTTTAATCTTGCTCGTAACCGTCAAGGGATTGACAACCCCTTGTTCGTGTTGGGTTGCAAGGATTTGTTGTTTGTGTGCGGTGTTGCTAACGAGTTGTTGCTTGGTTCTCCCTCTGGATTGATAACCTTGGTTCTTAACTAAGGAAATACTTATCTCTACTATCTTGCATCATCCTCTCCTCTTGAAATCCCAACGCAGTTCACAAATGCGAGGAAGAATTTACGGCGCCATTGCAGAGGAGACATCATCAACAACTATCAAGTACCTTCATATAAACTTTCATCTCCTTGCATTTACATTATTTTCCATTTGCCTCTCATTTTATATCCTCACTTCTAAAAAGTTTTATAGAAATATAAACATATTTTTCGTTTGCCTTTTGTTTGATTAGTTTACCTTGCCGTCATGACTAGCATAATTATCCTCCTTTGTCACGGATTTTGAAGTTCTTTACTTCAAGCGAAACAAGGAGGAAATCTTAAAGATGCTTGGTATAGAGTTAATCAAATCTTACCATGTTTGATCTGTAAAGGGATTTAAAAATTCTGCTTACTTAATTTCTATATAGGTTTAACCATGCACCATTGACAACTTTTGGATTTTGCCGCAAAGGAATTTTATTGAGAGTGATGCCAATGCTGACTATGAGGGAATATTGGGGTTCCACCACCACAAAAGGGATTTTCTTTTACTCAAGAGGGATTCAAATATTAAACAAATTAGGAGATAGGCATAAAATTTTGGTTGAGTTGCAAAAGTCTAACGAACCTCTCAAAAATATTAGTGGAAACCTCAATCGCATGAACACTTTAATTACTCGATGTAATAAGCGATTGGATATTCTAGATCTTAAAATGGCATCACTTCCGAGAATAATGGGAGGCGTAAAAGAACCTCATGGGTTTGAGAAAACTCCTACAAAGATTGTCGAAACCAAAGAAGACAACACTTGAAACTATGCATTATGCCTATTTGCTGGGCGTAAAACAATAGCACTAGTTGGGAGAGCAACAATCGTTATCCTTTAATTTTTGTTTATTTTCTATTTTCAATAAGCACATAATTATGCTACTTTTATGATTGTGTTTTAGTGTTTAAATTGTGTTTGTGACAAGCAAAGCCTTTGGGATGATTCAGATGATAGTTGCTTTGATTCTATGCAAAACGAAACTTTTTTGCTCCCGATGGCGAATTTAATGTGAATTCTTTGGGCGTGATAAATTTCTGATTTTTTCACATGATTGATAGACAAATTTCCCATGTTTTCCTAATTTTCCAGAATTTTTGGAGTTACAAAAGTATGGTCAATGGTCGATTACTACAAATTGTTATGTTTTTTGTGATTTTGTTTTGATGCATTGTTTTGCTTGCTTTGATGAAACTATGGATTTTATCGGGGTATAAGCCATGGATAAGTTAGAATACAATAGCCATAATGCAAAACAAAATATGAATGGGTTTGCAACAATACTTAAAGTAGTGATTTGCTTTATTATACTAACGGATCTCATGAGGTTTTGTTGAGTTTTTGTGTGATTAAACTTTTCAAGTTTTTGGTGAGATCATGATGGATGAAGGAATGAGGAGTGGGAATAGCCTAAGCTTGGGGTTGCCGAGGCACCCCAAGGTAATATTCAAGGACCCCCAAGCAACAAAGCTTGGGGATGCCCGGAAGGCATCCCTCTTTCTTCTACCAACTATTGGTAATTTTACATGGAGCTATATTTTTTATTCGTCACATATCATGAGTTTTGCTTGGAGTGTCATGTATTATATGATTATTTGCTTTGTTTGATTTTTAGTTAGTCACAGCCATCCTTGCTGAACAAACTTATTTGGGAGAGCCTACGTTTATCATGATTTGTTAGAATACTCTATGTGCTTCACTTAAATCTTTTGAGCTAGGCGAGTTGCTCTAGTGCTTCACTTATATCTTTTTGAGCACAACGGTGGTTATATTTTAAAATACATACACTCGAATGCTTCACTTATATTATTTTGAGAGTTGATAATATTAAATTTTGAAGAAATATTTACACTCATGCTTCACTTATATCCTTTGAGAGTTGATAATAGCAATGGTAATTTGCACAAGATATGAATTTGGTCCCAAAGTGATGAATATCCAAGAGGGATATAATAAAACTTTCATATAGAGCATTGGATATGATAAACTTGATTCCTTGCAATAGTTTTGTATATGGAGATAGTAATATGTGAGTAATGTTAGTGAGTAGTTGTGCTTTAGTAAGAATATTGGTGTTAAGGTTTGTGATTCCCTATGCATCCACATAAATTCAATAGTTATGCAATGAAGTTACATCCTAATTATGCATTATTAGGTGTTAGTTATGCTCAATGCATGTTTATAGCGTTTTGCTTTTTGGTTGGTCAAACTTCTAAATCTATTTGCTAGCCTTCATTTGTACTAAGCGGGAATGTTGCTTGTGCATCCAACTCCTTAAAACCAAAGTTGTGCCAAATGGGTCCACCATACCCACCTATATGCAGTATTTCCATCTTTGTTCCAAGTAAATTTGCATGTGCCAACTCTAATTTTTGAAAATAAATTTCTGTTTTGTGTGTGTGCGTAGCGCTAATGAGCGGCGGGGTGGCTAATATTTTCCATGCTAGGTATTTTATTCTGGCGATGAATGTTTATTCACTTGTCATTACGAGTGTGTGGCGGTATTAGGGATGCCCAGTCCCAAAATGAAAATAATAATAATATGGCGATAATAATAAATTCCTTGGAAAGTGTTGGTATGGAAGGCACCCATGGATATGGCTAGCCACGGATTGTGAAAGAATGGTGGAAAGAAATAAACTTTATTTTACGTTTGGCAACCGCTATAATTTGCCTAGCATGGAAGATATTGGGAATCACAGTCGTTTTCGTTGACAGGAAAAACATGCCTCTCATAATAATTTTATCTCTAATTTAAGCCTTGAGCTCTCGCACCTCTGCAAATCTCTGCTTCCCTCTATGAAGGGCCTATCTATTTACTTTTATGCAATTTTTATTTTTATTTTAGTGCGCATCTTCTCTTATAAAGCACCAACTAGAGAACAATTGTCATACTTTTGCATTGGATGTAGCTAATGTTGAGTTTGTTTCATGAATGAATCAATGATTGAGCATAATGGGCTAGGGATAACTTTCTTTAGCGTTGACATTTTGGAAGACATGGTTGGTCGTTAGTAACTTAGTATGCTTGAGTATTGATGTCTTCATGTCAAATTATAGACTATTGCTTTGAATCATTCAAGTCTAAATATCCATGCTACAAAAGAAAAGACACTACAAAAAAAATACACTTCCGTGATGATACGTGTTTGTCACAGTAGGTCGCATTTTTTGTCATGCATGTACATCCATGACAAATTTATGACGAATCAAGATAGTCATACCCGTCTTTGTCGTAGAAGTGTTCCATGACATTACAAAATTATCATCACAGGAAGTGTCCACTTCCATAGCGATAAATCGTCGTCGTCCGAAGTGCTTTCTTCAAGGGTGACCGACCGTGGCATCCAAAATAACGGAACACCGTTAAGCTATCGGTCGGGTTTGGATCCGATAACCCGTTAACAGCCCGACCAATGGGGATTTTCCGTGTAAAATCATCATTGGCTAGAGAAATGCGATGTCGACTCATCGTGGGGCGGATCATCCTCCTTTGGACGAAGCGCCTATGATACGTCGAGCACGTGGCGCGGCTAACAAGTTTAAATGGGCGGCCCAACTAAAACAACCAAGATTTTGCGGACCATAATGGGCGGCCCAACTAAGGCCCATGAGATTTTGCGGACCATAATGGGTAGGCCCGACTAAAGCCCTGAATTTTCGTGGGCCATAATGGGCGGCCGGTAAACCCACAAGATTTTTGTGTGCCATAATGGGCGGCCAGGTAAAGCCCACAAGATTCTTGCGGATCATAATGGGCCCGCTGACTAAAGGCCCAATTTCGCCGACATTAATGGGCGGCCCATTGTAAGCCCACAGATTTTGAGGACCTAGTAGGCGGCCCATTATACATGGCTGCCACGTTTTGGGCCAAAACCGATTACATATTTGATCCGGTCCATTAATGGCCTGCCGCGCTCGGGCATAATAGTGGCCATATGAGACCGGCACTGTAAAAAGCCTACTGCGTTCACGGGCCAAATTACGACCTAGATCGGTCCGGCCCTTTAGAGGTTTTGGGCTAATTATGGCCCATATCGATTCGACCCGTCAACTAGACACTATGCTTTTGGGCCCTTGCTAAAGCCCCAAGTAATTGACCTGTTAGTTTTGGCCTGTTAAGGCCCGTTTCCTATATTAATTTCAGCTGTTAAAGCCCGTCATATAGTTGGGCCTAACTTCGACCGGTTTGCATCCGGCTTGCTTTCGCGACCGATATCGATTAGGCCAAACAAGGACGAGACAATTTTTGGCTGTTAAAAGCCGTGATTTGATTCGCACAATCATGGGCGGGGTTCATTCGAACTCTTCATGGCTCGTGAGTAATTACGCACGTTTGAGCCCAACCTACATCGTGATTGCATGAGCGGCCGATTATGTACCGTAATTTTACGGTTTGGCGGTTCTTTGCGAAGACATGATATATATATATATACGGTAAAATAACGCGCAGCATCGTGAATAAGAAAAACCTATACTATACAATAAATAAAATCGACATATTACATCCACGGGCATCAAAGTTCGCCACTATGATAATAAAGCACAAGCGAGAAATGATTACATACTGCTGGGCATCAAAGATAGCCACCGATTACAAATAAACACGCCGACAAAATAATATACAAAACCGTGACACTTCAAGAAAGGTTAGCCTGTTTGGTTCTGCCAGTATAGTAAATGAACAAGATGATGAGATTGCGCTTGTTCAACACTTATATCTTCCTCACTCTGAAGATAAACAAGCGAGACAGATGACAGTTTTTGCACATAAAAGTATCGGTCTTGACAATTCACATTATTTCTTCTTGGCGAATAAAGTGACACGGTTTAAATTTGCATTAACACAATATGGTATTGTTGAGGTCAAGACATGGAGAAATGACATTGTGAAGGGTTGGCGACTTCCGACACCAGCGGATTACGATCAAGAACTCATAAGCATCAATGGTTAGTGTCTGTCAATTTATACCATTTCGATTGGCAAATAAAGAGACGGTTTAAATAATTGTAGAATGATATGTCATTGTTCATAGTTAAGACATTGCGAGAACATAACATTGTCTTTTGTAGTGGGTGGTTCACCACACTGGATTATGAGATGAAGAACGAAGCATACATGCGAAGTGCAAAGAAGATCACTTGCTCGTATAGTTTAATTTACATGGTATGAAGAAGGGAACTTGGTTGTACAATTGAAAACTTAAATTGAGAAAGGACAAACTTTTGTTTATGAACTACATAATAAACTTTAAACAAGCAATTTGATGCAAACACCAAAAATAAACAAGCTATCATGATCATGCCTAACCAAATATATACAACAAAGTTTGAAGGCTTGAGATGGACAAACTTACATTATTAGTGAAGAGGCTCTATAAAGGCCTTGTCCATCTTGATGGGGGGCAATTCAAAGAAGTTTACCACAAAATCTTCTTCAAAAGCATTGCCTTTATTCTACATTTTGTTAAGAGTAAATATAGATGTGATAATATACGAAAAAATGGAGAATATTTAAGATAAGATGATGAGTGATGCTACATAACCAAGTAGCTATAAATGTAAAAGATTGCGATCTGAGGCAAAAGTTGACAGCCAAGAGCAATGCAGCTAAACTTCTTGATTACCAACCTTATGGTAAGAGTAAATATAGATCGATGTGTAGAAAATGGAGGCAAAGGAAAATAAAATGCTGAGTGATGGTACATGAATAACTACCTATCATTATAAGTACAGCGATAAGGACAACATGTGCTTACAAGAACAATGCAGAGCTAAAAAACATTGGCATTGGATATATTCTACACTAATGTAACCATTCATACAAATCAGATAATTTGGGCGAACAATTGATAAGCAACCTATCATGCATCTTGCTGTCACATAATGAACGGTATGTATGCAAGTAGAGTGATCTGAGGACAACGAGTACTAACAAGAGCAAAGCTGCGGCAGCATATTTTGCGATATCACGTCGTTCTTGTCAAACCGAATTCTTCTTGAGCAGATTTCCTTCAAAAAGATCCGTAAAGGCACATGCGGATAAGTAGAAGTTCAAATTGTCATGTGATTTCATAGGCGAGTACCTCATCACAGGAATGAGACGATTGCATAACAAGGTTTTTCCATTCAATGTATTCTAAATTTAGCATGTGAGACTTCACCGGAAATTAGTTTATAGACTTGCCATCAAAGTGTGATTTCTCGGTAACACCGATCTTTGCACTGATGCTTCCTTGAAAAGCACAAGCAAGATTTGCTCGTCATGACTATCCATATTGACCCTCGCCTATTTACAACAATGTAATGTAAATCATTGATGTGTTCAATCAACGAAAAGGAAAATAATAACCATGAATAATAGCACTTACGTAAGTTGGACGGGAAGATGTGAAAATGGTGTTTGTCTTCACAATAATCTTCCATGATGGGGATATATGCGTAGTCCCTAACAACATTGAAAGCATTGTCTTTTAAGCTGGGAATAAATGGAAAGGGATCTAATCTGCAGGAATTGGCCGTCTACGCAATTGGGATAGGTCTTGACGGTGGACTTGCTGTACTTTTCTTTGGAGTGGGATTTTTACGTGGTACAATTGGTGCTATGGCAAATGAAATCGGTATACCTTTTCTTTGAGTGCAGGTCTGTGTGGTGGGAGCTAGTGGTGTGGCGTGAAGTATGGGTATAGTTCTTGGAGTGGTACTACATTTTGTGTCACTGGTTGTACAACCAATATAAGTGAGAGTCTTTATCGATCCAAGCACCACCATGTTTTTCAAGGACTTTCTTGGTGCTCCTTGAGGTTCGGCAATCACCCTCTTCCTTTTTGAAGTCGATGCACAAGAACAGCATTTGAGTGAAAAAACATGGTATGATGATGAGATGGAATATGTATTGATAATGGATGGGCATGGCATCTCGACATATATGATGAGTAAACTAAGCGAGATGGCGATGCAACAAAGTAGAAGAAATGCAAGACAACATATGCAAGATACCCACAATCAATAAAACATTGCCAAATTAGAGCAGGCACCTTGATGGGTGAACGGGACAGGCCATCGCCTTTGACTCCCGAGTTAGAATAGTCATTAGGATCATATTCGAACAAGAATCAATAGGTGGGGAGCGTGGAGTTTCATTGCATCGAATGGCACTCAATGCCTTGGTGCCAATTTTTTAAGTCATTACGATGTTTAGCTTCAAGAGTGGACTGCGCTAGTGCGACACAAAGTAGCTACACAGATCATAGTGTAGATATAGCGGGAAAACCTTAAGCATCGAGTAAAATCAGCAAAGTGGAACTTGCTTGGAATATATGCTAGTATTGCGGTATGGCTAGAAAGGCTTTGGATACCGGCTCTCTTCAAGTGAAGGTGCGGTCTTGTTAATATCGATGTAAATCTCAAAAGCGACACAACTCCCGCATTTCCTTGCTATTCTTATAGGATTCAAGTGGGCAGGCCACTACAAATCCTATTCCTATGTTTACAAGATCCCTCTGAATCAAAGAGGCTCAAAGTGTCCATCACAACCGTCGTATAGACCTCTACTACTGATGTCCTGCTCATCTTGATTACAAAGGAACATCTTGTACTACTATCATACTCCTCCAGTTCCAAAATATAAGTCTTGGTAGAGATTTCCACTATGGATCACATACGGATGTATCCGGATACATTTTAGAGTGTAGATTCACTCATTTTGCTCCATATGTAGTCCATGGTGGAATCTATACAAAGACTTATATTTAAAACGAGAAAATATATTAAGAAAACGGAAGAGGAACATGGTAAAGAAGAGCAAGCAGATTTTGGATAATAAAATGTTGGTTCTTGGTGCCCATGATGAACGAGGCTTAAGGAATGCAACTCGGGCTGTCTCGACCATTTGAGGCGGTTGGATGAAGATCTCGTCTCTAACCCTTCTTCTTCTCGTCTCTGATTCTTCCCATCTGAGACACCGCACGGACCCTTGGCGAACCACGGGCCCCACCGCTGTGTTCCTCCACCACCCCACCCCCTCCCCAACCCCACCCGCGTCGAGTTTTCTTACGTTCGTGAGGCCCACCACCAGGCCCTTGATCGCCGGTGAACTCCGGTGACTCTGAAAAATCGATAACCCAATTTTGAAATTTAGTCTCTGTGATTTAACTAGTGTGGAATATAAAGGGGAAAACCATAAGCATTGGGAGTATAGTGTTGGCGTGCCATGGCGGATCTGAAGGTGCAAATAGGACAAAGGCAACCGCAGCAAGACAAGAAATCGAGTAAGCGGTGGCGATCTATTTTCTTGTTGCGATAAATAAGTTGGCGAATCTGAAAAATACCGCCTCTAGTGCTGGCGCCGTATCACGCATCTGCGAGAATTTGCAGTGCTCTGATAGCGATGGCATCGTCGGCATGGAAGCAGATCTAGGAGGGTAGGCGGTGGCGGCGGTAGCGGTGGGCAGATAATTAAGTAGGGCGGCCGGCAAGATGGACGACCAGGGATATGAAGCGAAGAGCAGGATGCAAGGATCGGTCCATACGCCATGAATGATAGAGGTCGATCTCTTGTAATGGGCGGTGGCGTCGGCGTATCGGCTCGGCATGGTGGAGGAGGGCGGCGATGGATGGGGTGGCGGACGGCGAGAGGCGGAGGATGGTGGGGTGGAGGCGGTGTTTTGGGCCCGCAGTCCTGAATGGGGAAAAGGGAGGTAGAGGAAGGGGGGGAACCATGTATTGGTGCGCTTGTCTCAAATGCGAGGAATTTACAAACTTAGCCCCGTTTCAAATTTCTACTAGATCACAGCAACACTAGTCGGTTGGGGATAGGGCGGTAATCTACGCATACGAATATTTGCTTGGCGAGTTTGTTTTGGCGCCCGTGTATGAATATGAATCGGGGAGGAGTCGATTTGGTAGAGGACACTTGTGTTTGGGCGCCCACCGTGTATGAATCCGGGTGAGAGGCGTTTGGGTGAAATACAAACCTACCCTATCGAAACCTATAGAAATCCAGCAGAGAGGGCTTTGCGTGGCAGGATAAGCGATAGTGATTTCCATCTCGCATGATTTTGGTTTGGTGATTCTGCGACTTTCCCGCTTCGTTCAAATTTTGCGAGTGCTGCGTTTACGTGCTAACTCAATCCGAATCCCGTTTGTATTCTATTTTTTTGAGGCGATCCGTTTTCAATTGGAATTACATTCTATACATATCATTTTTTATATATACTTTCAAAAGCACAACACCATTTATACATAAATATGGTTTAGAAATGGCATGATCTCGATTCATAAGGTTGTATCCATCAATTTGGATTTTCAAATATTTGAAACCACTTTATGTTGAAATCCATTGTATGCATTCCTCAGCTTGCATCTCTAATTAATGTGTGTTTCATGCGGGTTTTACTTCTCAAACATGTATAATGTATTTCACACACAACATATAGTGTAATACCGTTTAGACATTAATTGCATATAAACCATGCATTGTTTTTAATTGAAGAATCTATGGATCACCAATATTGATAAACTATATAACATTACACGTGTGCCCAAATTCAAATGAATATGCATGTTTGATACACCAATTTGCGTTATGATATTATCGATGTAGTGATCTCCGGTTTAAATATTTGAATCCCTTTAATCCGGATATTAAGTCTCATATAGCTGTCACTCATGCTTATATGGGACTACCTCTACGGACCTATCTGCGTTCATCGTCTCTCAGTATCTCTCGTGCTACGTATGTAGACAATGATCTTTTATCTTACGTAACACTGCTGCGGTACTCTCTCCTCGACCTTCATCACTCTATCTCTCTCTAAGTATATCTAAGCTCCTTGCTATGTGTCTCTAACTATGATTCTCCATGTGGAATCTCTTTCTCTCACACAAACACAAAACTTTGTCTCCGGGGTCTCATTTCTCTCTCTCGATTCCCATGTGTTGCCACTCGCACACCCTCATCTGAGATGTCTTTTCGCTCCTTAGATATGAGAACCTCGACTCTTCCTCTTCAATATCTCTTTCTCACACACACACAAACTCTGTCTCCCGGGGTCTCATATTTCTCCATTGTTCTCTTGTATGTCGGCTCACACACCCTCTCTCTCCTAGAGATATCTTGCGTTCCCTCGTATGTCTCTCTAGCTATCCTCTCGTTGTGAAATATCTTTCTCTCTCATGAGACACAAAACTCCGTCTCTCTGGATCTCATTTCTCTCGATATCTGTTTGTATGTGACTCACACGCACCTCTCTCTCTATCTCTCTCACACCCACACATAACCTAGCCTTTTGATCCACTAGGCTCCTATCTCTAGCACTAGCTAGCATCTTTATTTTTCTATTTATCATTTCTCCATCAACCTTCTTTCTCGCCCTCACTCTTGATTCCTATCAAGCACACTACATATGTTTCTCTCTACATGCAGTCAAGTGCCTCTCACACATATATAACTTCAGCCTTTAAACCACAGAGCGGTCATCTCCAACACCCAAACTAGCGGATGTCCCTCTAGCTAGCATCTCCATCTCTGTATCTATCTACATGGTTTCTCCGTCAACATTTCTTTCTCGCACTTGGAGGTCTTGCTTCCTATCACCCACACTATATATGTCTCTCCATAAATATGCATTTATAGGTTGGTCTCTTTTGCACAATCGTTCGCCTCCTCCCTCTGCTACCATAGATGCATGCTCAGCCCATGCCACTATCTCTTAAAGACAAAAACACATGCTCAATTGTCGGGCCTTCTTCCACCATTCTCACATGCATGCATATTGTCATACCGATCCGTCTCTCCCATGTCGTTGATCTTATGACTTATGTCTTCTTTCTTTATCTCGATCATGCGTGCTTACACACATCCGCATATACATGTATACCTCTCACGCATGCGCGTTCAAGGTCTCTATGTCTCCATCGTAGTTAATTACCCTCAATCCTAGCATACATCGAATCGTTCTCCTCTTTTGTGCACATAACTTCCCTTTGGATGGGTAAAACACACTCACATAACAATCTCCTTCTAGCTACCCCCGCCTCTCACTCTTCCCCTATATCCCCGAAACCAATAAGACCATCCCTTTGTTTAATTCCCGCCTACATGCACCATCGATATATAGTAGTCTTCCTCGGTGTCTCTCGAACAAACACGTTCTCTCGAAGTCGACTCCTCTCACTTGGCACACCTTCTCTTCCCTCTCTCTGGGCATTTCTCTCTCGCACCCCATAGTTGGTGGCCTCACGCCATACATCACCTCTCTATGATGAAGCCATGCACACTTAAATTACATCACGAGAGGACCACATGACACACACACACACACACACACACTGCAGCACACATTGCACCCCCCATCTCACTCTCTCTCTCTCTCACACACACACACACAAACACACACACACCGTCGCCCCCACACACACACTAAAACTCCATCTCTCTCTCTCACACACACACACAACTAAGACTCCATCTCTCTCTCTCTCTCACACACACACAAACTAAGACTCCATCTCTCTCTCCTCTCTCTCTCTCACACACACACACACACACTAAGACTCCATCTCACACACACATGCTCTAGGCGAGCATTTTTCCCTACTACCATCCATCCTTACCCAGTATGATAAACAATCACCTTTATTTACTTGCATAACATGGACAATTCCACTTTACTTTAGTAGTCACAAACTTATCATCGTACCCTTATAAAAAACAAGTTGGCGGTGATGGTGTGCTGTCATCTTATGTCTGAATGTATGATCTATATCTAGGATAGAAAGCAAACTATGATAATTTTACAAAAGATACCCGCACCTCTCTCACATCATTATCTCCCTTAACCTCATTGCTCAACAATTAAAAAGGAATAAGTCTGGAACAATCTAGCATGCATGGTGGCCGCGCGCCGCCTTGCCGACCATATCCATCCCATGCCTCGCCCATTAGACCACCAGTCACCACCATGCTCCTCCTCCTGCCTTATCTCTCATCTTTTCATTTTTGATGACATTCTCGAGATACCAGTTTTACGATAAAATTCTCGAGATATCATTAGTTTTACACATGGGATTACTCCTACATGGGTCAATCACAACAGTGTTAGGTTAAAAATGCCTTATTGATGTTCAGGTGCAATACGCGAGAATCTTGCTTGTAATTATATAGCATAAATCACGAGCAGGAGGTGACATTTTTTGACACAACCACGTTAACATAGCCACGTAAATCACTAGCTAAAGTAAATACCATTATACTTATATCCCGATGCAAGGTTGAGTACATGTCGAAGAGTAGAGTCACACACATGCACTCATCTCTCGAATCTCTCTCTCACACCACGACAGATTCGTGGCGCCCTTAGCGAACGCGTATGTTACAATTTGTGCACTTGTGGTACGTGATACTGCACATTTATTTAAGCGGGCGAACCCAAACAATAGCTGCATTCATTCCCCTATTGCGCCTCTTCTCTGAGATCGCGTCGCCCGGTAGCCATGTGCGCCCGGATTCGATCGCGGGTGTCCGCCAGTTATTTGCCATCCTTGCCATGTCATTTGCTTGCGTGTTGCATTTTGCCATGTCATCATCTGCATGTTTTCAAAACTTGCATCCGTTCAGTTCCCCAGTTCTCTCGTTATCCGTTGAGTCCGGACACACTTTGTGGCGCCCTCGATTCAATCGTACACTAATCATGCATAAATGTATGCGATCAAGATCAAGACTCACGGAAGATATCACAACACAACTCTACAAATAAAATAAGTCATACAAGCATCATAATACAAGCGAGGGGCCTCGAGGCTCGAATACAAGTGCTCGATCATAGGCAGTCGTGAAGCAATAATATACAGAGTCTGAGACATAAGTTAAACAAGGTGCCATAAGATGGCTAGCACAAAGTTGGGATCTGGATCGAAAGAGGACGGGCCTCTTGCACAGGATCCTCCTAGGTCACTCACAGTAAATCGTCGTGGTGCTGCGTAGTAGTAAGCGCCTCCGAGTAGTAGTAAATGCGTGGCGGTGGCGTCAGGATCACAGGCTCCATCGTGCGATAGCGACAATCTCAGTAGAGATAGGGAAAAAGGAAACAAGGCAACCGTGAGTACTCATCCAAAGTACTGTAAAACAAGAGCTACACTACATATGCATGGATATATGTGTAAGGCCATATCGGTGGACTGAACTGAGAAATGCTAGAAAAGAAGGCCTAGTCCTATAGAGACTAGCATCTTCAGGAAACCACCATCTTACTGACAAACAAGAGGGGGTAGGGTAACATAACAAAAAGTAGCGATAGTGTTATCAACCTCGGCCGAAGATCCTTTCTCGACTCCTGCGAGAAAATCCCGAAACCATACTATCGATTATCATCATAAACCAATTCTCATATCCATGTCTCATCTCAAGTATCGAGTTCTAGTTGTATCGATCGGGATACAACTCCAAGCGTCACGTTACCGTA
This sequence comes from Aegilops longissima, assembly GCA_021605205.1. NCBI lineage: Eukaryota > Viridiplantae > Streptophyta > Magnoliopsida > Poales > Poaceae > Aegilops > Aegilops longissima. Next base: position 1,157 of record JAHIAM010006294.1, on the reverse strand, counting down.
GGACAGGCTATCGATAGATGTTTTCTTCCTGCAGGGGTGCACCAACTTACCCTGCATGCTAAGCAACTCCGGCGGACACACTTTCCAGGGTCATGCGGCCTCGGCCAAACAATCTGTGCAACCCGACCTAGGCTTAATAGAGGCGTGCCAGCGGACTAAACCTATGCCCCGAGTCGTCATGGGCCATCTCCCAGGAACTCTGCGTTCTGCGGCGGCGTAAGCAGACCTAGCTGAGCATTCCAGCCCAATCCGTAGCGCGCTCAAATGACGTCTAATAAGCTTGGCTGATGTATCTGACGCTTGAGCGCCCATACTTAGCCCGTGATGGTTAGTGCTGTCGGGCGAGGCCCCTCGGATCAAATATCAAATCGTGAGTGGATTAGGAGCGGTAACAAGCAGAGACTCACGAAAGATGTGACCCGTTGCCCGTCTCGAGGACTTGCGGACAGGGGCTAGGAATGCCAGCCGCCTCGTAATTATCTGGCGGGCACCCTCCGAGTCAACCCGTCTCCACATCACTGCAATTAAGCAGCGGTACCCTCGAATTCGACCCGTCTTTCAAATAACGATGGTAAAGTCAAAGTAACAGTGGTCCAAGCATCAAGGGAAAACGAGGAATCACCCGGTGTATTCCACTCAATGTAGTCGTCAAGGTGAACATAAGAGGATTCACCCTCGAGGTCCACACTTGAGGTTGCCTGACAGTCGTGTCGGAAGTGGTTAAGGAGGAAAATCACCTCGATGTCCTGGCCAGGATAGCTATACTCTGGGGTTAATATCGGAGGTCTTGTAGAGGTCTCACCCTCGGTACTCGATAGTAACCTAGTAGTGTCGAGCAACTAAGAAGTGATGTGCGGTGTGGGGCTGGTCTTGATCCGTTGATCGGGTCTTCAATGATGAAGCGAGGGACAACAAGGACAAGGTGGGGTCCGATGGGTCTCTAACCAACCTATACTAAGCGATTTAGGATAAGCGGTAGGTAACAAAGCGGTTACAATAAACAGGCTATACAGCGAGAATAGAAGCAAACAATACTGATAACAAAATCTAATGCAAGCATGAGAGAATAGAATGGGCGATATCGGGATGATCAAAAGGGCTTGCACGGTTGCTCACGGCAAGAGAGAGGGGTCACAAGACTGTAGTCGAACCGCCAC
>JAHIAM010006293.1:0-27490 GCA_021605205.1 Aegilops longissima | reverse complement strand
AGAGGAGGTGAGAACATAACGATATCCTCCATGAGCCTCAACACTCATTGGACCGCATACATCGGTATGTATGATTTCCAACAAGTTGGTTGCTCGCCCATTGTTCCGGAGAACAGAGTCTTGGTCATCTTGCCCATGAGGCATGGTTCTCATGTGTCAAATGATTCATAATCGAGAGACTCCAAAAGTCCATCAAAGATGGAGCTTTCTTCATGCGCTTGACACCAATGTGACCATAGGCAAGGCAAAGTACACAAGTATGGGACTATCGTTATCAACTTTACATCTTTTGGTATTCACGCTATGAATATGTGTAACATTACGCCGAGATTCATTAAGAATAAAACCATCGACCATCGGAGCATGACCATAAAACATATCTCTCATATAAATAGAACAACCATTATTCTCGGATTTAAATGAGTAGCCATCTCGTATCAAACGAGATCCACAGATACAATGTTCATGCTCAAACTTGGCACCAAATAACAATTATTAAGGCTTAAACTAATCCCAGAGGGTAAATGTAGAGGTAGCGCGTCGACGGCATCACATCGACTGGAACCATTCCCGACGCAGCATCGTCACCTCGCCCTTCGCCAGCCTCCGCTTATTCCGCAGTCTCGCTGTGTGTTACAAATATGAGCAACGACACCGTATCAAATACCCAGTGAGTTACTACTAGTAATTGTAAGGTACACATCAATTACATGTATATCAAATATACCTTTGGTGTTGCCGCCTTCTATGCTTAAGTATTTGGGGCAGTTCCGCTCAAAGGACCTTTCCTCAGTAATAAAAGCACTCGTCCGTGCTTGGGTCCATTCTTTGACTTCTTCCGCAACTGCTCTTCTGGGCGCAGCAACCTCCTTGCCGTCCTTCTTGAAGTTCTTCTCGCCCTCGCCCTTTTTGAACTTAGTGGTTTTATCGACCATCAACACTTGATGTTCTTTTCTTGATTTCAACCTCCGCTGACTTCAGATTGAGAATACCGGAATGGTCTTCACCATCCCCTGTGATATTGTAGTTCATCACAAAGCTCTTGTAGCTTGGTGGGAGCGATCAGGATTCTCACAATGACCGCTCATCCGGAGGTTAATGCAGCTGTTACAAGCGGTTGTGCAACCTGCATATTTTGAGTATGTGCTCACCGACGTAACTATTTTCTCCATCTTACAACTATAGAACTTGTTGAGACTTCATCTTCTCGAATTGGCATGAGCTTGGAAAACTAGTTTCAGCTCCTCGAACATCTCATATGTTCCGTGTTGCTCAAAACGCTTTTGGAGCCCCGGTTCTAAGCTCGTAAAGCATGCCGCACCGAACGAGGGAGTAATCATCAGCACGAGACTGCCGAGCATTCATAATGTCTTGGTTCTTCTGGGACGGAGCGTCACCTAGCGGTCCTTCTAGGACATATTGTTTCTGGCAGCTATGAGGATGATCCTCGTGTTCCGGACCCAGTCAGAGAAGTTGTCGCCATCATCTTTCAGCTTGGTTTTCTAGGAACGATTGAAGTTCATGTTGACATGAGCGCTGGGCCATTTGATCTACAAGACATATTTGCAAAAAGTTTTAGACTAAGTTCATGATAATTAAGTTCATCTAATCAAATTATTTTAATGAACTCCCACTCAGATTAGACATCCTCTAGTCATCTAAGTGTTACACGATCCCAGTCGACTAGGCCGTGGTCCGATCATCATGCGGAGACGGACTAGTCATCGCCGGTGAACATTCTCATGTTGATCGGATCTTCCATACGACTCGTGGTTCGACCTTTCGGTCTCCGTGTTCCGAGGCCATGTCTGTATATGCTAGGCTCGCAAGTAACCCTAAGTGTTTTGTATGTGTAAACTGTCTTACACAATCTGGTATGTGAACGAAGGATCTATCACACGATCATCACGTGGTGCTTCAAACGCATTTAACTTTAGCAACGGTGCATACGCTAGGGGAGAACACTTCTTGATATTGTTGTAAGGATCATCTTATTTACTACCGGCTGTTTCTAAGTAAACAAGATGCATAAACATAATAAACATCACATGCAATTATATAGTAGTGACATGATATGGCCAATATCATATAGCTCCTTCCGATCTCCATCTTCGGGCTCCATGATCATCTTCGTCACCGCATGACACCATGATCTCCATCATCATGATCTCCATCATCGCAGTTCTCTGATAGTTGTCACGCCAACGACTACTTTCACTTCTATGGCTAACGGTTTAGCAATAAAGTAAAGTAATTTACATGATGCTTCTTCAATGACACACAGTCATACAAAAATAAAGACAACTCCTATGGCTCCTGCCGTTGTCATACTCATCGACATGCAAGTCATGATTCCTATTACAAGAACATGATCTCATACATCACAATATGTCATTCATCATTCATCACAACTTGGCCATATCACATCACATGACAATTGCTGCAAAAACAAGTTAGACGTCCTCTAATTGTTGTTGCATCTTTTACGTGGCTGCAATTGGGTACTAGCAAGAACGCTTTTCTTACCTCATAATAACCACAACGTGATCTTGTCAACTCTATTTACCCTTCATAAGGACCCTTTCATCGAATCCGCTTCAACTAAAGTGGAGAGACACACACCGGCCAGCCACCTTATGCAACTAGTGCATGTCACCGGTGGAACCGGGTCTCACGTAAGCGCACGTGTAAGGTTGTCCGGCCGCCCATCCCACAATACCGCTGAAGCAAGATTAGACTAGTAGCGCAAGCAAGTTGACAAGATCTACGCCCATAACAAAATTGTGTTCTACTCGCGTAATAGAGAACTCACGATAGACCTAGCTCATGATGCCACTGCTGGGGGAACGCCTAGAAAATTAAAATTTTTCCTACGGTTTCACCAAGATCCATCTATGAGTTCATCTAAGCAACGAGTCAAGGAGTGAGTTTGCATCTACATACCACTTGTAGATCGAAAGGAAGCTGCTCAAGGGATGGTGATGATGGAGTCGCATCGCGTGATTCAGATCACCGATGACCAAGTGTCTGAACTGACAGCACCTCCGCTGCTCAACACACGCACGGTGACGCATTTACGCCTCCTCCGCCTTGATCCAGCAAGGAGGAAGGAGAGGTTGAGGAAGACAGCTCCAACGGCAGCACGACGGCGTGGTGTTGTTGGTGCAGCAAAGATTCAAGGCAGGCTTCGCCAAGCACGCATTTGAGGAGGAGAGGTGTTGGGAGGGAGGGCTGCGCCTTGGCTGGGCAACCAGCCTCCCCCACCCCCATTTATAGGGGAAAGGGCAAGGGGAGCCGCCCCCTAGAAAGGATCTAGAGGGGGCGGCGCCGTGAGGGAACTTGCCCCCAAGGGGCACCCCTCTAGGGTTCCCCAAACCCTAGGCGCATGGGCCCAAGGGGGGGCGCCCAGCCCTCCAGGCTGGCTCCTGCCCCACGAGCCCATAGGGCCCCCCGGAGGGGTGGCCCTCCCGTGGACCTCGAACCTTTCCGTGGCCCCAGACACACCGATATACCTCAAACCTTCCGTGTCCGAATGACAACTTCCCATATGTAAATATTTACCCACGGACTATTCCTAACTCCTCGACGCCCGGGATCTCATCCGGACTCAAACAACATTCGTAATCACATACAAGTCTTCCTAATAACCCTAGCCACCAACCTTATGTGTAGACCCCACGGGTTCGGGAGACATGCGCATATGACCGAGACGGGCTCGTCAGTCAATAACCAACAGCGGGATCTTGATACCCATGTTGGCTCCCACATGCTCCTCGATGATGTCATCGGATGAACCACGATGTCGAGGATTCAAGCAACCTCAGATACTATTCCTTTGTCAATCGGTATCGTTATAAGCCCGAGACTGATCGCCGGTATCCCAATACCTCGCTCAATTCAAGCACGCAAGTCACTTTACTCGCATCAGAGGTGATGATCCCGGACCAAACACTTGGTCACTTTGAGCTCATTATGACGATGCATTACCGAGTGGGCCCAGAGATACCTCTCCTCATACGGAGTGACAATCCCAGTCTCGATCCGTGTCACCCAATGTACACTTTCGGAGATACCGTGTGCACCTTTATAGTCACCCGCTACGCCAGGACGCTTGGTACACCCAAAGCACTCCCACGGTATCCGGAGTTACACGATCTCATGGTCTAAGGAAGAGATACTTGACATTGAAAAAGCTCTAGCAAACGAATCTACACGATCTTGTGCTATGCTTAGGATTGTTTGTCCATCACGTCATTCTCCTAATGACGTGATCCCGCTTGTCAATGACATCTCATGTCCATAGTCGAAACCTATGACTATCTGCTGACCAACGAGCTAGTCAACTAGAGGCTTACTAGGGACGATTGGTCTATGTATTCACACGCAGTATTACATTTCCGGATAATACAATTATAGCATGAACAAAAGACAATTATCATGAACAAGGAAATATAATAATAATGCTTTTATTATTGCCTCTAGGGCATATTTCCAACAAGGCCAATGGGTAAGTAGGCTGCAGCCTGCCCTCATGACCCTTGACCTCAGAGGCTCCTGAATAGCCTTTGGTGATGAACTCTTGAGGGTTCTGGCCCTCCCGACTTGCTCCTCGCTATGGGAACGTGCTTCAAACACGCCCATCGAGTGCCCAAGCCGCCTCCCTCGAGAACATGGCAAGGTCGGCGGCCTCCGTGGAGAGCCCCGAGCCCTGCCCGAGGAGGGCGCCAAGGCGCGTCATGCGACGAAGGAGGCTCCTTCGCCCGATGTGGACTCCGGAGGGCCGGTCTTGAAGAGCCGGGCCTGGTCGATGTCTTCTTCTTCTTGGTGCCGCCGGAGGCATCCCCGCCGCTGGGTCTGGTCTTCCAAAATGGCGCCCAAAAGCTCGCCTAGGGAGCCCATCGTCATCTCTCTCACAGGCACCGTGATGACCCCGCCGCTTCCTCGGCATCTTGAGGATGTTGTAGCCATGGTGGGTTACGGCTATGAACTTGGCCAACGCTGGGTACCCGAGGATGGCGCTAGGACGGCAGGCGTAATGTGGGCGACGCCAAGTCGGCGAGCTCGTGTAGAAGGTCGCGTCTCAAGGTGACAGGAAGGCGGACCTGCCTGATCGGGACTGTGGAGCCGCCGGTGACTCCGGAGAAAGGCTTGCTGGCTGAAGCCGCTGTAGGGCACTTTGAAGATTGTTGAATGTCTCCACGGACAGACGCTGAGCCCCGCTCCGCCATCGATGAGGGTCTTGGTGACCAGCACGCTGTTGATGATTGGGGAGCAAAGCATTGGGAGAACTCCGCTGTGGCTGGGCAAGACTTGAGCTGATCCGCTGAGTTGAACGTGATGGCGCACGCCACCACCCGAGAGGGAGCGTGGACTCGAGCTTGGGGAGGACTGCATTCACTTCACGGGCGAATCGCTTGAAGATGCGGTGAGAGGCTGGGGCTTGAGCTCCGCTCAGATGCAGCGATCGCGACGCGCCTCTCCTCGAAGCCCCCCAGCCCCTCGTCCCCGATGACGGTCTTCGACTCTCCTGGCGGGCGGCGGCAGCGGAGGGAGGCCTCATGCCTCATGGACGATCCTCACGAGGTTGATCCTCCAGCCCTCCTCACGAGGTGGGTCTTGCCGTCCTCGCGAGGTTGGTCGCGCCATCCTTGGCGCTGGCCGCTGGCCTTCCCAGCTGCCCCATGCTTCTTCCTCCTCCTCGGTTGTAGAGTCGCCGCCGGGCCGCCAGGCCCGCCCGACCTTCGGCACGCCCGGAGCTCTTGGCATTCATTGGTGTTGTGGCTGGGAGGTCATGGTACACGCAGTATCGCTGCCCTTGGAGGACTCGGGCTGATCTCGCCTCGCTTGGTGTCTGGTTCGCCATGAGCACGGCAGCCCCTTGGCGCTTTACGCCCTTCGCTTTGACTTCTTCGGATCCGCGACAGTGCAGCTCGAGGAGGGAGAGGCGCCTCAGCTTCGGCGCACTTGGTCGCCAAGTTGAACAGCCGTGGAGGTACATGATCCTCATGCATCACCAGCTCCTCCTTCATCTTGACGTCAAGACGCTGGCCGGAGAAGGCAGTAGATGATGGCCTCCGCTACCCCGGGATCTTGAGCGCTGTTGAAGCGCTGATGTACTTTGCAGTGGTTTCGCTGCTGCTTGATCCGGCGCATGTCGCCACGGGCAAGGGTGGCCCGTCATGTAGTACCTTGAAGTTGGCGGCGAAGCGGTGCGATCTCGCCCAGAAGAGATCGTGTCTCGGGACAGATTCAGAGCTGTAAAGCGGTCTCGCCCTTGAGCGCCATCGAAACCACCTCCATGACCTTTTCATCTCCATTGGCAGCCTCAATGCCCAGCTTATAGAGCCGGAGGAACTCCGTAGGGTCAGCCGTGCTGGCCGAAGCGTGGAGGCAGGTCCGGCTTGAACTTGGCGGGCCACGCGACGCTGGCGCAGCTCGGTGGTGAAGGCGCGGCAGCCCGCCGTGTGCCGCGGGGCCCTCGGACGGGCAGAACTTGGTCTTGTGGGTCTCCTCGCCGCCGCGGCTGGGGCAGCGCAGGGTCTTGACGTGCTGGAGCGGGAGCGCCGGGAAGCTTCTGCGGGCGAGAACTTGGCAGCTTCGCTTTTTGCTGCTGCACCAAGCGGAACGGGTTCCGCCAAGGGCCGCGCGCTTTGGTGCTGTGGCGCCGCCTTGAGGAGGAGGCGGCCGAGGCGCCCGGGAGTTTATCCGCCTGCAAGGCAGGGTGGTGCGTAGCGAGACGGATGGCGCGGTCGCCCCGCAGCGTGATTTAGCTCGGCGACGCGGGTCGGAGCCATTCTTCGAGACGCCGCCGATGGGGGCGGTGAAAGCAGGAGCTCGCTGGCCGCAATGAGTGCAGCTCGGGCTCCATGGCCACGCTGGGCGCGCAGACGACTTAAGAACCAGCGGGTGAGCGGCGTGGATGGCGGCCGCCCCGCCATGGACGGGTGTTGACGACGCTTGTTGCTGTTTCCTACCGGGCCGGTGGTGCGTTGACGGCAGTGACGGCGAATCGACGAGGACGCCACGATGGGAGCCGCTCGCGGATATGGGAGGCGAGGGCGGCTCCGGCTGGCGCGGGCCCGACGAGCCGATATGGTTGCGTGGTCGGGAAGAACGAGGCGATTTAGGCAGATTCCGCGCACTTCTACCGGGCGCGCTTAAATGTCGGATTTCGGTTCCAGCAGACCTTAAGGTTCAACTCAGCGCGCATGAGATCTAATCCCCCACCGCCTCGCAACTCACCAATCGCAGGGACCTAAACTACTAACAAGAACAAAGACAAGAGACGCAAGATTTATACTGTTCAGTGCCACCATCGTGGTAATACCCTATTCCAAAGCAGGTGGTGTGGATTGCCTCTTAGTCGATGAAGAACAAAGACAGGGAAGAATAGCCTCATGAGGGTGCGATGAGCTGCTAAGTGGTATCCCGTCACTCTAGCTTGAGGATCGGGTCTCTCTCTCTGGATCCCAAAATGCTCGCTTTGGAGAAGATGATCCGGGGGTCCTACTATGGTGGCTAGCTCTCACTTATAGAGAAGAAGGCCCCGGCCTCTTCCCAAATATTGAGCGGGAAGGGCGCCAACAATTGGCCATTTTGAAGGGGAACAGCGGGTACACTTATCCTCGACTAAAGTTGGTCCTCGCCGCTAAAGGCTCGTGATGACGCTCTGCTTGGCTCCACGATGATCGCATTCCACCTGCTGGGGCTGGTCTCGGTCTTGTTGCACCAAACGGATGCCTTTGCTTGATGCTCTTGCTCGCGCTGCTCCTTTGCACCAAAGAGGAAGGAGGACGCCAGCTGGGTCGGGCGCCTCGATCGGGCGCCTTTGGTCGCCATGGCTACGCCATGGGCACCTCGTGAGGTACCCTACCTTGAACTTCCTCCGCCTCATGAGCTGCCTCTCGACGAGGCTGCGCTCGAGGAAGTTTTGGTTGTCCGCCTGCGAGGCTTGGCCTCGCGAGGGTCTTGAGCTGGTGTTGATGAAGATGGGCTGTCTCGGCCTCCTTGAGCCACGCCAGCAGACGCAGGCAAGTTCTGGGACCCCTGCTCCTGTAACGCCGACAAGGCGGCTGCCCTGGCCGCCTCCTCTTTCCTCCTCTTGGGCCCATGAGGCCCATTAACCTGGGGTTCCGTAACCCCGCACTTCAGATATACCAGATAACTCCCTAACTATTCTGTGTCCGAATATAGTCGCCCAATATATCAATCTTTATGTCTCGACCATTTAGAGACTCTCGTTATGTCCGTAATCACATCCGGGACAATCAACAAACTTGGTACATCAAAACTATAAACTCATATTAAAACTATCATCGTAATGTTAAGCGTATGGACCCTACGGGTTCGAGAACAATGTAGACATGACCCAGAACTGTTTCCGTCAATAACCAATAACGGAACCGGATGCTCATATTGGCTCCTACATATTCTACAAAGATCTTTATCGGTCAAACCGCATAACAACACACGTTGTTCCTTTTGTCATCGGTATGTTACTTGCCCGAGATTCGCTCTTTCAAGCATCCAATACCTAGTTGAATGTCGTTACTAGCAAGTCTCTTTACTCGCTACATAATGCATCATTCCGTGAATTCAACTCATTAGCTACATTGCTTGCAAGGCTTATAGTGATGTGCATTACCGAGAGGGCCTAGAGATACCGTCCGACAATCGAGGACAAAACCTAATCCTGAATACGCCAACTCAACATGTACCTTGGAGACACCTCAGAGCTCCTTTATAATCACCCGCCATTGCTAGGACGCTTGGTAGCACACAAAGTGTTCCTCCAGCTAACGGAGTTGCATAATCTCATAGTTGTAGGAACATGTATAAGTCATGAAGAAAGCAATAGCAACATACTAAATGATCAAGTGCTGTTAACGGAATGGGTTATGTCAATCACATCATTCTCCTAATGATGTGATCCCGTTAATCAAATGACAACACATGTCTATGGTTAGGAAAGATATCCATCTTGATTAATGAGCTAGTCAAGTAGAGGCATACTAGTGACTTTAAGTTTGTCTATGTATTCACATCGTATCATGTTTCCGCTTAATACAATTATAGCATGAATAATAAACATTTATCATGATATGAAGAAATAAATAATAACTTTATTATTGCCTCTAGGGCATATTTCCTTCAGAATTCATAAAAATCTCCTATTCACCCCCCTCTAGTCGATATAACGCACTTTCAATTGGTATCAGAGCAAGGTACTCCCTTGTTCTGTGTGATTTTTGTTTAACCGCCTGGAGTTTTAGTTATGTTGACCGCAGTATGATCAAGGTCTCTCGCTGCTGTCCTACCTTCGGCGGGGACAGACTACCCCTATCGAAGAATAAGATGCTAATGCATCTTGAGGCAATTGATAACGATCTCGTATGTTGTGGAAAATAGTGTTCCTCCGCTCACCTCACCGAACGCTACCGATGTGAAGAGATTCAAGCAACTCGATTCTCGTTTAAGAATATCATATGTGCCATCCGAGCAAAGGACAAGATGGAAGAGTGAGTGCTTTGAAATTGCTGTTTATCCGGGATAGGCTGTCCAATGTAAATGAAGGAGTCTCAACTCAGCGTGACTCTCGAGTTGATGTTCTTCAAATCTCTTCAACCGCTTCAAAAGACTCGACAATGAAAATGTTCAACAAACTTTCGACGCTTCGCTGATATCTCAAATGAGCTTCAAGCGCTTGGTGCCATCGACATCACCGACCATGAGGTGGTGAAGAAATTGTTGAGATCGCTTGATTCCTCATTTGATACTCCGCATTGATGATACAAGAACGCTTGATTACAAGTCACTTGATCCCGCTAATATCCTCGAGAGGCTAAATAATAATGAGTTCGAGCTATTTAAAAGAGAGATCTCTATGGTTCGAGCTATGGCAAATCACGCGTTCAAGGCCAAGGCAAGGTGTCCGAATCTGAATGTGAAGATTCGTAGCAGCCTTGGTGATCCCGAGGAATTGAGCCATGAGCTAGCAATCGCTGAAGAAGTTCCAAAATTCTCAAGACGTGGCCGCTCGAAAATCCACAAGGAGCAAAGATTCCTCATCCAAAGGACTACAAGATAAGGCTATGCCACAAATGCAAGAAACCTGGTCACTATATACAAGATTGTCCTCAATGGGAAAAGGAATTAAAGAAGAAGAAATACAAGGATTACAGCCTGATGACGCTTAAGAAGAAGAAGAAATCATCTAAATCTTCATCATCAAAATCCTCAAGTCTTCATCTCACAAGAAGAGCAGCTCCAAGAAGGCTCGGGCATTCATTGGCAAGGAAATGGACTCGAGGCTGAATCGAGGAACATGAGGAAGAGGAGGCATCCGAGGAGTCCGAGTCCGTGTGGCGAAGCTTGGCTCTCGCCATCGTGATTCATCGCCAAGTCTATCTTCAACTCAAGAAAATGACCTCACCAACAAGGCTGATGAAGATAATGATGACTATGCTCCCACCTATTGCTTCATGGCAAAGGGTGCCAAGGTAATCAAATATACCTCCTCCGAATCTAGTGAAAATGAATCTGATGAAACCTCAAGCCCAACTACTCTAAACTTGCTAAGATTGTCGTGAAACAACAAAGGGCTTTTGAAAAGGTTCAAACATGCTAGACAAAAGTGATGATATGTTGGGTGAAGAAATGGATCGACTAAAGCCCCGATCGAAAATCCTCAGAGACTTCAGCCTAGGTTTCACAGCCTTCAAGGTCATCATAACACTCTCTTATCTCGATCATGAGAAGCTTTCTTATGAATTTCTTCAAAGAAAGCAAGATCTTGAGAATCTAAGAGTGAGTTATGAAGATCTTCGTAAGGAGCGTGATTCATTGCTTGCTCAACAAATCAGCGCTCAGAAGAATTTGTTCCTCCATGCTTAAAGTGCATTGAACGTGAATCTGCTAATTCTTCACCAATGTTCAAATGCTTCAATTGTTACAAATTCTTCACCGCCTCGCTATCACTAATTCCTCATCTCGAGGACATTGCTAGTATCACTAACAATGCAGGTTGAAGGAATTGTACATGATGTGCATGTACAAAAGCCTCAAAGGGCATCCAACTCTTGTGATGTGCTTAAAAGCAGATCCTCAACAGAACCCTAGGAAAGAGGGTATTGCCTTTGAGAGGAAACTCAATGCCGATGGAACATATTGAAGCCCGAGCAGCAGACTCAAAACCTCATGGGTTGCGCAAAGGGACCACCGTTGATCCATCTAACTTATCCGGCTTTACATGTGAATCTCCTCATTCTTCTGATGAGTCATTTGACTCAACTATAAACTGTTCAAAAATCAGAATGGTGAAGTTTTGCTAGATATGTTGGCACTAATCGCAGGAACGGTTCCCTATGAAGAAAATCTGGTTCCCAAAAGGTGCCTTGAAAGTCTTCAGTGAATGTCCTCATGACACCACCGTGAAGAATAGGAACCCCAGATCAAACTCTTCATATGGACCAAATTCTTCATATGGATCCAAGTCCTCATACTGCACTCAAATTCAGCCAAAAGGATCAAAGTCCTCATATGATTATCATCGTATAACAACTCGCTTTCAGGTAGAGCCGAGGGCTATGAATATGTGCATTATTCTTCAAACCATTATGTTCATAAGTCCTCAAGAATTTCTCTCGCTTATTCATATGCTTACCCTAACCCTCTTATGTGAAATGAAATGGTCTGGCTTCTTTGCCACCATTCTCATATGGAGCTCGCAGAGTGATGAACTCTTTGCCACCCCTTTAGATGTGGGTGGTGAAGAAAAGAACTAATCTCTTCGCAGGGTCAGGTCTCCGCACGTGCTTTAACGCTCCAAGAATTTGCTCAGGGGCTTGACAAATTGTTCGAAGGACGAGTTAATCATGAAGAAATGAACTTTCATTTCACACGTCCTCTTACCGCTATATCTCGTGTTATCGCTTGATGAAATTCTTCCGATGAATTTGATATCATATTCTTCATCGATGAAGTATATGAGTTCGTAAGTTGCACTAATTCATCTGCATGATGATCAACCCAAAGCCTCTGAGTGGGTCCTCGATAGTGGATGTACAAATCACATGACTGGTGACAAGAATCTATTGATGGATGCTCCCTTATCACCATCGCATCTGAAGCATATAATCTTCGCTGACAAAGGCAAAAGTCAGGTATTGGGTCTAGGTAAGGTTGCGATCACAAAGGATCGACACATGGACAAAGTCATGCTTGTTGAGTCCTTAGGATAAAACCTTATGTCTGTCTCAATGCTTTGTGATCTTGATATGGTTGTTGTCTTTGGCAAGTATCGTTGTGTTGTGGTTATGGAAGCTGACAATTCCAAGTCTTCAAGGCTTTAGGAGAGGAGACTTGTATATTGTTGATTTCTCTACAGTGACAAGAACCAGCCGTGCCTACTTGCAAAAGCTTCGTATATGGCTATGGCATCGATGACTTGGTCAATTAATGCATGAGGAATCTGCACACGCCATAAGAAGAAGCATGTCATTGGAATTGAGAATGTCAAATTCCTCAAGGATCACTTGTGGAGCCCGTGAAGCTGAAAATGACCAAGGCCAAGCATCCAAATAAGACTATCATGACCACTACTCACCATTCAATTGCTTCACATGGACCTCTTGGTCCTAATCATTACTCAAAGAAATACTAATGATGCATCTCTATATGGCTTTGTTATTGTTGATGATTACTCATACACATGGGTACACATTGTTACTTACAAACATGAACTGTAGTAAGTCTTCAAACGATTTTCCTCGAGGGCTTCAACCAACTTTGTGTGAAGATCAAGCACATCAGAGTGACAATGGAACTGAGTTCAAGAATTCGGTCTTGATGACTATCTTGATGAACTTGGTATTACTCATGAGTTATCTGCTCCTTATACTCCTCAAAGAAATGGCGCTGGAGCGCGAAGAACAGTAACTCTTGTTGAGATGGCTCGCACTATGCTTGATGAGTACAAGATGCCTCGCCACTTCGATTGAGGCAATTTACACTCGTCGGGAATTGTCACGCAGATGTCCTCGTGAAAGGACTTAGTCGCAGGGCCATCGACGGGTTAACTTAGAGAGCTAAAGCGGACAAAGACATGGGGATTATACTAGTTCGCCCTTCGATGAAGGAAAAGCCTACGCCTAGTTGAGATGGGATTGATGATTTCGACGATTAGGAGCAATAGCTTCACTTAAGCCTCAATTGTTCCGCCTCTAACCGCCACTGGTCGCCCCTTATATACACGGGTTGACGCTGTCATAGATTTTGAGTCCCGACCTGCTCATACAAGTGTCCGCCTTGCTTCTCTCTAATCTTACAAAGACAAGTTACAATACTAGGGTGTTTACATCACGGACCTTTAATTCGCCTTCGCCTGGGCCTCCTCCGTGGCCCCGATCTTGGACTTAGGTAACCCCCTCCTGTATGTTCACACTCAGTAGTTATCTCCAACACACAAGTGCTACATCATCAACAGGTATATCTTCACAAATTCTTCAAGAAGACTGCCTATGAACTCCTCACCGACAAGAAACCTATGTGAGTTATTTCAAAGTCTTCGAAGCTAATGTGATTGAGATCCTCATCACAATGCTAAATTTTCACCGAAAGCACATGAAGGTTTTATGCTTGGTTACGAAAGGACTCAGACACCTATGGAGTCTTCAACAATGTTCTTCACAAGATTGTTGAAATCAGATGCGGTTCGATGAAACTAATGGCTCGCAAAGAGAGCACCTACTTCGTGGATAGATGAACCAGCACCGAGGATTCTATCAAGTTCAAGGCGACTAAGGATGTCATTCCTCATCAAGAATCTGCTGAATAATTCATTCCGAACATGAAGAACGCCAAGTGATGCACCCAAGAAAATGCTGAAGAAAATGGTGTTGAGAAAATGCTGATCAAATTCTCGACGACAACCAGCTCATCCTCGCTGCAAAAAGAAGTGCAAGTTGAAAAGATCATCGATGACATTGAAGCACCAGTCCTCTCACACGCTCAAAGCTTCAAATTTATCTAACTTTTGTGGGCACTATGCTTTTTGTCTCTATCACAGAGCCCACTAAGGTAGATGAAGCATTTCGAGCATGAGTGGATTCAGGCCATGCAAGAAGAATTACATCACCGAGCTCAACAACGTCTGGGAACCGTCAAACGCCCAGATCCTCGCAAGCATAATATCATTGGCACAAAGTGGATCTATCGCAACAAGCAAGATGAAATGGCCTTGTGGTGAGGAATAAGGTACACTTGTAGCTCAAGGCTACACACAGTTGAAGGAATTGATTTGATTGAACTTTTGCAATTGCTAGACTTGAGGCTATTCGATATTACTTGCTTATGCTAACCATCATGATATCACTTTATATCAAATGGATGTGAAAAGTGCATTCTCAATGGTAAGCTTGAGGAAGAAGTATATGTTGCTCAACCCCTGTGTTTTGAAGATCCAAAGAATCCCGACAAAGTCTTCAGACTCAACAAGGCCCTCTATGGCTCAAGCAGCCCCTCATGTGGTATGATACTTTGAAGGAATTCTCATGAAGAATGGCTTGACACCGTTCACTCGACCCTACTCTCTTTACTAAATCTTATGATGGTGAACTATTTGTGTCAAATATACGTTGATGATATTATCTTTGGTCATCGACCAACGTTATAGTGATGAATTTGCCTATATGATGAGTGAAGAATATCAAATGTCTATGATGGGAGAGTTGAAATTATTCTTAGGTCTTCAAATTCAACAACAAAGACAATGGCATGTTCATATCTCAGAGAAATACTCAAGGATGTTCTCGAGGAAATTCGCATGCAAGATTGCAAAGGCGCTAAAATTCCTATGCCCACAAATGGCCATCTATGCAATCGATGAAAATGGTATTGACTTTGATCTCAAGGTATACCGCCCATGATTGGTTCTTTATTGTACTTATGTGCATCTAGGCCAGATATAATGCTTAGTGTTTGCATGTGTGCCCGATTTCAAGCTACACCAAAGGAATCACACCATAAGGTCAGGAAGCATATTCTTCGATATCTAGCTCACACACCAACACTAGGATTATGGTACCCCAAGGGCTCTTTTGATCTCATTGATATTCTCGACTGACTATGCTGGTGATCGTAGGGCCGCAAGTCAACATCCGGTACTTGTCATTTCTGACGATCTTTGGTCTGTTGGTCCTCAAGAAACAGAATCACAGATCACCGCCTATCATGAAGCCGAGTACATTGCTGCTGGTTCTTGTTGTGCTCAATTGCTGTGGATGAAGCAAACTCTCAAGGATTATGGCATCAACGTGAAGAATGTGCCTCTCATCGTGACAATGAGAGTGCCATCAAGATTGCTCACAACCCAGTTCAGCACTCAAGACAAAGCACATTCAGATTCGCTATCATTTTCTTCATGATCATGTGTTGAAGGGCTTACATCTCCATCGAGCACGTGAAGATCAAGAACAGCTAGCCGATATCTTCACAAAGCCCTTGGATGAGAAGAGATTTAGCAAGTTATGTGTGAGCTAAATATCTTAGAATCTTCGAATGTTCTTGAAAAGGACACTCATCCTAACACTTATGCAAAATTGATGACTTAGATGTGCAACACATGAAGAAACATTTTTCTTCAATCAATGAAGAATAACACTCTAAGTGTGAAGAAATTAATGAAGAATTTGATTCTTAGAACCCTACGACAATTGTAATGCGGTGTCTGAAATCATCATTCTTATACGGTGGGTCACGCCACCACCAAAGTTGAAAATCTTCAATTTGAGTTTTCCTCGTTTTTGAAATTCTCATTGTTCAAATTCTTCAACTTTGCAAAATCTTCATTGTTTCCATTGCTTTTTTATTCTATATATATATATATATATATATATATATATATATATATATATATATATATATATATATATATATATATATATATATATATATATATATATATATATATATGGTTTATGTCCTACAACATTTACTTATGGCTATTTCTTCAAGTTATGCTTGCTAAGTGAATATGATCGACCTTCCCTCTATGCTATACTCAACCCAATCTATTCACAAATTCTTCATGTGCATTCTATTTGAAACTCGCTCAAAATCTTCACCGTGTCCTTGTCACCAAGAAATTTGTAACGGAACTTTAAAACTTATCTTATCCAAAATTTTAGGCTTTGCCGCTCAAACCGCTCCGCATCCCACGATAGACTTATCTATTCACCCACGATCTAACACGATCTCCACTTTTCAAGACGTAAGTGACACATATCATAATGAGAAGGGTCAGGCACGCTCATTCTAAATCTTCAAAGTAACAATTTTTCACCGTGACTATAAATACCCCTCACCCCTTCCTAACTTCCTTTACTCGCCGACTCTCTCTCTCTCTCTCTCTCGCCGAGCTTCAAACCCTAGCGCCGCCACTACTCCATCGTCAGCCGTGAGGAAGAGCTTCATCGCCGACTCGCCACCGCAGATCAAGCCACACGAAAATCTTCACTCCACCGCTATAGCCATTCTTCCTCCGCGAAGTTAAGGCGTGAAGATCTGAACCGACGAGCTTCAAATCTACACTCACAGCTCGTCAGTTTCATCATCCAGGTAATTAAAAGTTACTTTTACTACCCTCTTTGATTAATATTTTCTTTTCAAAATCTTCAAAGGTGTTTTATTCTTCAAATCTCACACACAAAACACCTCACTAGTCATCTCTTCTTGATTCGCTTCTCTAAGCATCATTTTTCTTCAAGATTCCTCAATTGTGTGGATCCTCGATCTATACAACTCGAACCTAAGACAAAGAACGCTTAGTGAAATTCTTCAAGACTCATCTGTCAAATTCCTCAAACTTGTTCTTTTTTGAAAACCTTCTGAGACTCGCAAACTATACTCTGTTCATAGGTACTCATGTCCGCTGCTGAATCACTAGGTTCTCATCAACTTAACTCATTTGTAGCGCTCTCGAAGAAAAGTTGCATACTTCTTCAGAGAATTCATTGTTCAAATTCCTCAACTCAAGAATATGGCGATGGTAAGAAGCCACATAAAGGAGGAAAGAAGCCTGAGGTCATGACTGCTTTTGAGATCCCCGAGGACATTTACAAAGACTATTGCACACCTGATGAGGCCAAGTTCGAAAGGAGAAAAAATCAGTGCAAGAAAAGATACACAGGATTGAAAGGAGATGGGCAAGAGAATGGAGGAGTATGTGTATGTTACTCCAAAGTTTATGAAGAAATTCACACTTAATCCTCCATGCCCAAGAGCTCCATTGGCACCTGGCCAAGAAGCTCACCCCACCAAAGATCAAGCTGCAGGAGGATTTTCCCAAGAATGGGCCAAGCCAAGCCAAGTTGGCTAGACAAGCCAAAGAAGCAAGGAGGAAATTCAATGAAGACTCGCTGTTGCTGCCACCGAGGCCTCCGCTGCCTAGGAAATCAATGGCAAAGAAGCTCACAGACAAGCCAAGTGCTTCACCAACAAAGGCCTCACGCCAAGTTCCTCAAAGAATGCCCTCACGACCAGAATCTTCAAAGCCCTCACGGCCAATTCCTCATGCTGCTCCTGCTCCTCCAAAGTCCTCACTGCTTCGCAAAGTCCTCAAGACTGTGCATCCGCCACGCGTACAAAGGATCTGCAGCATCTCTATTGCCTCGTGTCTCAGCCGAAGTTCCTTAGCTGCACCAAATTCTTCATCAGTCCCCACTCTGAAGACAAAGGCAACGGCTGGACGAGGTCCTCGCCAAGTCCTAAGAAGAAATATGTTTCTTCCAAGTGCCATCTCGACGATGAAGTCGATGATGATGAACTGCGTAAATCATCGAGATGATAAGAAAGGGCTGTTAGAGCCAAAGGCACAACTCGTGCATCGCTTTTGGATCCTAAGTTGATCCTCGATTACATTGATCTCGCACAAGGATCCGAAGCACTCCTATGCTGATTTCAAATTGACCCTGGTCAAAATCACATCACACTCATTTCATCCAAGAAGAGAAATGGAAATTTGAGAAGGCCAGGCAGATCAAGAAGGCTCAGTTCAGGAAAGAGAAGTTCCTGAGGAAAAACGTTGTCAAAATGACAACTGATGAACTCATCAAAATTCAGTCTGAAATCAAAGCCCTCAGCGATGATTTCGATGCTTATTATGCTGATTGGCAAGGAGCCAAAGTCAGGTTTGTTAAACTGACTGAGAAATTCACCTCCAATGTTGCAGCTCCAATGCAACATGAAATTCCTCAAAGGAAGCTTCGCCAGAAATTGAAGAACATGCCAAGACCACATGATGACTTTCAGGCTGTCAAGAAAATGCTAGTTCCGGGGATGATGACTCCATTCCAGCCGCTAAAGAAATCGCCAGGCATCCACTAGTGGTGCTCGAAGAAAATGAAGGAGTTAGGGCAACTGCATCAGTTGCGCCTGAAGAAAATCAAACAGATTCCTCAGCTCCTCCTGTGCCTACACCAACTCCTATCCTTCCATCTACATCAGATGTGAAGAAGACCAAGGTTGCAGAGCGAGCTGTAGTGAAGAAAAGGAAAGCATCACCTGCTTTAGATTCTTCAATCCAAGAAAATGAAGCCTATGACCAGCCTGCTTGAAAATCCAATTGATGTTGTTCCGATCTCAACCATGCCATCAAAGGACCTTGTTCCTTTTGGTGAAGAATATGTGATCCCTAGCGGATCTGATGAAGAAAATCATTCTACTGCTTCGTCAGAGCAGATTGATGAAGAAATTGAAGTGGATAAAATCCCTTCAACACCAGTTGTTTCTCGCTAATGCCTCAGCACACACTGAAGAGGCCGGTGTTGAAGAAATTGAAGATGAAGATGTGGATATTGGATGCACTACGCCGTTGATGAATGATGACTTTTGGGAAAGTCAGCACCCCACCCTCCACTCTTCACCCCACTACAACAAATACCTCAGTCCCCTGCACCAACCGCTCAAATGGGCTCAAGAAACTCATCCCACCTCGTCTCAGGCGTGAAGAAATTCCAGCCACTAGTGTCAAGAACCCGCCGCTGATCATATGACAACACAAACCGCAATCAAGAGGAACCAGAAATTCCTCAAACCAAGAACCTGAGATTGCGATTCCGAGGTTGTGATGCAACTCACCGACACTCCACCGCCAAAGCCAAAGGATCCATTCTCACGCAAGCAAAAGTTCAAGGTCAAGATTTCTTCGGGCGAAGCTTGTGTTATTTCAACGATTACAACCCATATGACTCGCCGATAAGGAAGAGGCGCTTCGACGGCCAGCCAGCAAACTTTTATTCCTCAATGTTGTTCAACAAAGACAAAGTCTTCGATCATGCACACATTCCTCATGTAGACATGGAATCTTCGTTTCGAGCCGCCCTCTTGTTCTTCACAATGTCGGATTGTTAAATTTCTGCACCGACATATGTGATTGGAATGAAGAACTCATTCTTCGCTTCTATGATGCTGCACATCACAGAAATTTCAAGATGTGAACTCATGGTGCTGGACTGGATGTCGAAAATACTACTACAAGGCACCAAAGAATCGAATTGCTTCATGCCCTCCCACTCGCCTCCCTCCCTTGACGGTGCTCGCATGCCTACAATGAACCTCGAAGCCATAAATCATTACATGCAAGTGCTGATGAAGCCTTTTGAAGCTGTGGCATGCCCTCAACCAAATTCCTCGTCAAGGAATTACATCGTATGTGCTCGGATCTGCTTATCACATTCTAACGAAGACAATGAGTCCTATCAAAGGCCACGACTCAAATGATGAAGAAGTCGCTGGCATCATGAAGAATATGCTTTTCAATATCATTAATGGCGCTTCCGCCAACTTCCATGATTTCTTCATGAGGACTCGCAAACATTGCTATGTCACCATTTGAGTCAAGCCTTATGCACCATGGATTATGAGGTTCATCGTGACAAGGTCTTTACTCAATTACAAGGCCGATACTCAATCACCGCAGCTACTTGCCTCCGATTGAAGTCCTCAAACGGACATTTTCCTTAGCCGATGACAAAGGCAATGCAACAACTGTGATAGATGAAGGCATTCGTCCATTGATGGTCAATTTCGCAAGGCTGCATCAGATTCAACCAAGCTGATGACTCGCCACTCATGACTCGCCGCCAACAACTCGCCAAACAAAATCCTCAAGCCACAACACCTGTGGTGATGATCGATCGTGAGTTACCTCGCCTTCATCGAAAGTTGATCACAATCATAATGGGTCAAGCCGTCATTTGTTCAATTCTTCACAACATGACCTCAACACACAATGCAGTTGAAGAAAACCAATACTACTCCATGAAACCTTCAGAGCGACCTGACCCAAATTCGTCAAATCTCGCGTGTCCGCATTCATCCCAAGATCATGCCGATACCACAAGACATCGATAAAGTAATCAAAGTTCAATCACACCTGAATATCATTAAACGATTCTCATATAGAGTCTTTATTACAAGGGAATAAATTCGCTCAAGGCCAACTCATGAGAAATAAACTACAAATGCTGCGGAAGGCCGAAGATAAAGCGAGTCCATCCGACTCCAAAGGGCAATCGCCAAGCGCCGAGCGTAGCCTCACTCCCGATCGAATATATCTCGCAACATAACACGCTGCAGCCATGTAGGTCAGCTTTTGGAATAAGTCGCAAGTCATGAAGAATAACAATAATAAAGTTACTAACACTATATGCATTTTTGGTCAGGAGCTCTAAGTTTCATCATTTAGCTTAAAAGCAAATTTTATCCTACTACAAAGGAATTGCTTGCAAATTACTACAATTGTTGGTAGTTATTGAGATGGTTCCGCCAACCAATATCTCGCTCCCAATTATTAAGTCATAAACCCTCAAATTAATTTATTAGTTTTAGTGTTGAGATATCCGAATACTTCCAAGTTCCAGAGGCTCAAATGTCCGTGAATCGGGACACGGCTAATCGATTAGATCTTTAACTCTGCAGAGGGTTGCGACTTTCCCGCAAGAATCATTCCTCCTTTAAAGTCTTCGACTTCATGGTGTTTGAAGACGGACTAATGAAACAGGTCTTCCAAAGAGTTCTTCCTCACCGCGGCACTCCATCCAATCCTACCGCTCTTCTACATCTCGTGAAAGTACCGCCCAGCCGCCACCACTAGGGTCAACCCAGCCAGAGCCCATAATGGCTTGCGGCTGCACAGTAAGCTTCCGTCATGGGGCATCCATCCTTCTCTTCGTGGCTGGGTGAAGCTCCGCAAGATGTCATGGCACTTCTCCATGCATCCCGCCAACCACTGGTGCTCCAGGTGCCCGCCAACCGCCCTCCACCCAAGAGTGATTTCAAGTCCATCTTGATCATTGTAGTTCATGGGGTTGTCATCATCATTGACTCTCACATCTTGCTTATGAATATCACTCATACCCAAAACCCGCTCACGAGCATAGCAAAGTAACTACTACGCCCCGGTCATGGTAACAAGGATTGGTTCATCCTACCACATGATACTACTCAAGTTTAATGACTTCAAGATTTCACCATGCATGCATGGTGGGTGGTGACAATTACTAATGCACAAAAACATAGGTATAGAAATAACATGATCAAAACTTGCCTTGTCGATGATCCTCGAAGCTAAAGAGTCGAGTAGCAAGCTTCAGACTCTAAACTCTACCGAGACAAACAAATCACAATAAGCATATAGCAATGGGAATCATATAACAAAATAGCATAACAAAGCAACACAACACACCAAATCAACCAAAATCAAAATCCAAAGGAAAACTCAAAGAAAACCAATTCAAAGTTTTTCCCTACCTCAAACAATGGCTAGAATAGTTTTTATATAACAAAAATTCCTTTAATATAACCTAATCATGGTTTTAAGTTAACTTAACATAAAAGGATTCACTAGCAACTAGGAGCAAAAAGAATTAATTAAAAGCTATTATAAAACTCATTTTAGGCCTAATCCAATTTCTATTAGAAAATAAAATAAAACTTTTATTAATTATAAATAAAAGTTCATCCTATAAAGTGATGTAAACTATCCTAGAATAATCAATCACATGTTAAAAATAAATTTATTTACTAATTAAAATATTAGGAAAAACAGGAGCTAGTTAATTATTTAGGATTAATAGGATTCTGCCTAAAACTAATTATTTATTAATCCTAAAATACCCAAATTAATTTTTATGGTTTGGCAATGTTAAAATAAAGTTGGGACAAAAAGAATCATCCAAAAATAATTTTTCTAACTCAAGTTATAGCAGATTTACTATTTTGACTAAAACTAAATTAAAGCATTTTAATTATTTTTAACATAACTAAATATATATTCTACAGAAACTACATAAAATTTGCGTAATCCAACAAAAAAGAATCATCTAAAAATAATAAACAGAATAAAAGATATCAATTTTTCAAAATGTAAGCTATTCTCGCTAAAAAGAAAATCAAAATAAAAGAAAAGGCCTAATGGGCCTATATCGCGCCCTCGAGCGCTAAATAGCCTAACGGGCCCTAGGGTTAAACTAAAATGAACCGGCAAAAAATAAACCCTAACTAATCTAAACCGAAAGAACTGGCCGTTGCTTTAAAAAATATTTTCGGGTTCGACCGTGGCCGCCGATTTGAGATCGGACGGGGGGGTGATTCCAGTGGCTTACCGAGTCCGGCGACGGGCGGCGGCGGCGGGAGAGCGTCAGGGTTCCGAAAGGCCGGGGAGCTCTGGAAGTCGCTGGGGCTAAAAAGGGGAGGTCAGTGAGAGTTTGGTGGGGCGAGAGGTCGGGAGGGCTAGGGCGCCGACGCGGGCGATTTTTGGCGGGCGGTGAGAGCTCGGGTCTCCGTGAGGTCGAGGGGAGGGAGAGGGGTCCGCAGGTCTCTTGGGGGATGGGGTGCGGGGCTTCGCTTTTATAGCCAGGGGTCGCCCTCGCCTTGGGCGACACATCGGATTGGGATCCTGGATCTTCAGATCTCAGCATTCCGCAAGGCGGTGCGTATGGGCGATGGGAAGAAGATGGGCGGGCTCACTGGTCAGCGGGAGAGAGAGGGGAGGAACGAGCGGGTGGCCGAGGCCTGGGGTTTTAAGTAGGGAGGAGGCTGGGCTGGTGGCTGGCCATTGTTGTGGGCCGGGCTGGGCTGGGTCAAAGGCAAGGTGCGGCGCACTGGGCTCAGTGGGTGATTAATGGCATGCTTGGGGTTTTTTTTTTAAAATTTTATTTTTTAAATAAAACAAAAACAGAAATAAAACAATATCTATAAATATTTTATATAGGGTATATATATACCAAAATGATCAGGGGAATATTCCCTTTCATTTGAACATTTTTCCAAAGGCAAAATCCAAACTTTATAAAAATCCATTTTTTTCAAATTCAAATAAAATTCAGATTTGAATCCAAACTTTGGCATTATTTCCTCTGATATTTTGGAGTGTCATGTTTGCTCCTCTCATACTTTTGATCAAGTATTTATCGTGCTTAGTTTTTGAAATGTATCCCACTTGCCAAAGTTTGAAATTCAAATTCAAAACTCAAAATTCTCTAAAACTTCAAATGGCATTCAAATTCAAACAGATGCATAGGATGCTTAGCTATAATTGTAAAACATTCCAAATAGGAAATTTGGGATGTTACAAACCTACCTCATTTTAAGATGAATCTCATTCGAGATTCGGGTTGGCTAGCAAATAGGTGCGGTGGTCTCAAGAAGATCTTCGGCGCCCCTGTGGCTTCTTCCTCGGGTGGTGACTCCACAGACCTTGCAAAACTTGATGACCTTGCTATGGTGACTCTTTGCAGTCTCGAGAATTCGGACGGTTTCTCCTTGTAAGTCGATCACCGCTGTTGTATGGCCTCTAGGGCACCGTGTTCTCAACGGAACATCGCCATGTCGGCATGGCACTTCTTCACCGAGAAACATGGAAGACATCATGAACTCCCGACAATCCTTCCGCAATTCCAACTTGTAAGCAACTTCTCCACGACGCTCGAGGATTTTAGGGCCAATGAATCGGGTGCTAACTTTCCTTGACTCCAAACCTCTTGATTCCACGAAGTGGAGACACTCAAGATATGCTCGGTCTCCCACTTCGTAAGTCACTTCTTGCGCCATCGTCGGCATAACTCTTCCTGTCTCGATCGTGCTATCTTGAGCCTGTCTCAATCAGCTTGACTTTCTCTTCGAATCCCTCGATAAGATCGGAACCGAAAAGTGATCGATCCCCAACACTATCCCACAAAGAATGGTGTTCTCGCACTCCTTCCGTGATAGAGCTTCAAAGGGCCATCTTCAAACTGGATTGATAATCGTTGTTGTATGAGAACTCAGAGATGGCAAATTATCATCCCAGCTAGACCCATAGTCTAGTACACAAGTTTCAACATGTCCTCCGTAATCTGATTGACTCTCTCGGTCCGTCCATCTGTCTTCATGGATGAAAAGTTGTATCAATTCCAGCCTCGCACTCCAAAGTTTCATGCAACTCGCTTCCAAAACTTTGAGGTAAATCATGCCCTCTATCTCGACACGATTTTCCTCCTAACTCCATGCATATACGATCCTGGTCATGTATATCTTGGCCAACTTAGCACTGGTATAGGTAGTCTTCACGGGAATGAAGTGAGCTACCTTGGTCAAACGATCAACCACTACCCGTGATAGAATCATAACCTGAACGGGTCCTCGGTAATCCTGTGAAGAAATCCATACCAAGTTTCTCCCATTTCCAATCGGGAATCGCAAAGGTTGAAGTAACCCTTGGCTTCGATGTTCTGCCTTTACACGTTGACAAACATCGATTATCGCCACGCATCTCGCAATATCCTTCTTCATACCTGCCCACCGTAAACTTTGCTTCAAATCCAGTACATCTTGGTGTTGCCGAGTGAATCGAGTACGTGAATCATGAGCCTCCTCAAGAATTAGCTTCCCGAGCTCGGATCATTGGGCACATAAATACGATCCTCAAACCATATAGTTCCGTTCATCCTTACGGAACCTTTAGCTTTACCGTCCTCCATCTTTTGCTTTATCTCATCAATTTTGTCCGACTTCTCGGCTTCACTTAATCCTTTCAGCCAAAGTGGACTGAACTTCCAGAGTTGCAACAAATCCTTTCGAACTATCTCCGCCGGAGATCTCCGAGGTCATCGACTAACTCTCGGGTAATCCTCCTGCAGTAAGAGTATTCACATAACCCTTACGGCTCAAAGCATCTGCTACAACATTAGCTTTACCGGGTGGTAATGCAATCTCATGTCGTAGTCCTTTATCAACTCTAGCCATCTCCTCCGCCTCGAGGTTCAATTCCTTCGCGTGAAGATATACTTCAAACTCTTTTGATCTCGTGTAGACATCACAACGGTTTCCGGCGAGGAAATGTCTCCTGTGTCTTGAGTGCATGCACTACGGCCGCTAACTCCAAATCATGTGTGGCATAATTCATCTCATGAGGTCGAGCTGTCCGGAGGCATAAGCTACAACTTTACCTTCCTGCATTAATACTCCTCCGAGTCCTGACGAGAAGCGCCACAATAAACCCGTATTCCTTGTGTATGTCCGCAAAATCAACATCGGGCGGTGACCAACCGCTTTTCAATTCCTGAAAACTGGCTTCACATTCCTCGTCCAAACATACTTGGCTTCTTCTTCAACAGCTCACCATGGCTTGGCAATCTTCGAGAAGTTCTCAATGAACCTCCGATAATATCCTCATGAGTCCGAGAAAACTGCGGATCTCCTTGATCGAGGTGGGTGACCGCCAATCGGTGACGGATTCAACCTTATGGATCAATCGCTATTCCTTCTCCTGAAATAACATGTCCGAGGAATCCAACTTCCTTCAGCCAAAATTCACATTTGCTGAACTTGGCATACAACTGATGTTTCAAAGTTTCTCCAACTAGACGCAAATGTTCCTTATGCTCTTCCTCGCTCTTGGAGAATATCAATATATCATCGATGAACACCACGACAAACTTGTCCAGATATTCCATGAACACCTTTGTTCATCAAATTCATGAAGTATGCAGGAGCATTAGTCAATCCAAATGACATGACGGTATACTCATATAAACCATACCCGTAGTGAATGCTGTTTTGGGTATATCCTTTTCACTTAATCTTCAATCGATGATACCCTGATCAAGATCGATCTTAGAGAATACCTTGGCTCCTACTAGCTGATCAAACAAGTCATTAATCATCGGCAAAGGGTACTTGTTCTTGATGGTTACTTCGCTCAATGCACGATAATCCACAACCATCCTCAAGCTTCCATCCTTCTTCTCTACCAAAAGAACTGGGTTCCCCAAGGTGATGAGCTTGGACTAATATATCCTTTCTCCAATAACTCATTAATTTGATCCTTGATCTCTTTCAACTCATTCGTGGCATCCGATAAGGTCTCTTGGATATTGGGGCCAGCCGCAATAACTCAATCAAACTCAATGTCCCCGTCCGTGGCATTCTGTAATTCCTCCGAAACACATCGGGAAATTCTTGCACCACCGCACTTCCTCCCTAACAACTCCCCGTGAGGGAATGTACCGATTCTGCATCCGGGTGTGCTCTGCTACATTACTTGATCCTCTTCCCGGGTGGTGAGCAGAATAGACTTGCATGCCTATGTTCCTTCAAACTTTGACAACCAATCCATGCCTAGGATTACATCCAAGGTCTGGGTTTCAACACTATGAGGTCCACGGAAATTTATGATTCCCGATGTTGAGGGTTGCATGACAGCCTCACGCCGCCATCATTTCTCCCCGCGAATCGACCACGAAGGGGGCTTCTAAGGTTCTAGTGGGCAACCCTGCATTTTCCACAACTACCCTTGATATGAATGAATGCGCGCACCGTAATCAAAGAGAACCAAAACTGAACGTGAATTCAATAAAACTTACCAACCACACGTTGTCCGCTTGATCATAGACGCCCTCCACGCCGATGTGGTTCACCCGAGCACGAGGGAACGGATTGGGCTTCTTCACGAGCCTCCATTGCCATTTCCATTCCTCCGCTTGGCCTCCGCAGTCGGTGGCATAGTGCCCTGCCTTCCGCACTTGAAGCAGGTGATGTGGGTCTGATCCTTCGAGTCGGGCAGAATCGGTGCTGATTGCCATTACCATTACCATTGCCATTGCCATGGCCCTGACTTGTTGTCCCCGCTGCGGTTGTTCCCATTTCCTCCATGGTTATGACCTCCATGGTTATGATGGGTGTGCCTCCCGAGTATGGTGCATAACGGGCTTCGCTGAGCTCCCGAGTTGTGCTTCCCCGTCTGTACTTCCGCTATGCTTTCTATCCGCCGTTGTTTGCCTTCAAGAATGGTGGCCTTGTCTACCAGCTCCCGGTAGTTGTTGAAGGTAGCCACAATAAGCTGCATGCTCAGCTCATCATTGAGTCCTCAAGGAACTTCTCCTGCTTTATGCATCTGTGGCCACATCATCAGCATAGCGAAGCGAGCTTGTTGATTCATCCACGATCGGCACAA
>JAHIAM010006292.1:0-29648 GCA_021605205.1 Aegilops longissima | reverse complement strand
TCACTCGGCACTTCAGACGTCAACATGAAGGGCGCTGCCACGGATTGACTAGAACGCTGTTAGGCTAGGTCTCTGCTTCGTCACAGACGAACGCAGTAGGTGTGCTGTCTGCATGGCGGGCCTGCACTGCTTTTAGGGTTTAGACCGGCGGTTGGCCTCTCTCAGTGCCTAGGTGGGCTGGCATGTGTTGATCTTCCGCCGGGCATGACCCAGAAAGTGTGTCCGCCAAATGGGACCAAGCGTGTAAGATGGTGCACCCCTGCAGGAAGTTAATCTATTCAATAGTCGGATCTTCGTAACAGGACGCACTTGGAGTTGTACCTTGAGCTTATGACAACTAGAACCGGATACTTGATAAAACACACCCTTCCAAGTGCCGATATAACCGGTGGTCGCCTTCTTAGGGATAGGAGGAGGGATCACTGGTAGGATTATTTCTATGTGATGTTACTTGAGGACTTCAGATTGTCTTCTCCTACCAAGGTAAGACAGGTGTTCGTGCTTGTAGTCTTCTAAGACTAGCTATTCCCTCTTATTCTCGCTTTCTCGCAGCTCACCACCGATATGGCCTTTACACATATATCCATGCATATGTAGTGTAGCTCCTTGCTTGTGAGTACTTTGGATGAGTACTCACTGCTGCCTTGTTCCCTCTTCCCCCTACTTCTACTCGATTGCAGAACTGACTATGGAGCCCAGGAGCTGACGCCACCGCCGATGATTCCACTACTACTGGAGGTGCCTACTACTACGCGTGCAGCCCACTCGACGACGCACTCAGAGTAGCTAGGAGGATCCTGTGCAGGAGGCCCGCCTCTTTCGATCTGTATCCTAGTTTGTGCTAGCCTTCTTAAGGCAAACTTGTTTAACTTATGTCTCAGATCAGATATTGTTAAGCTTCACGACTCTGCCTATGATCAAGCACTTGTATTCGAGCCCTCGAGGCCCCTCGGGCTTGTATTATGATGCTTGTATGACTTATTTTATTTGTAGAGTTGTGTTGTGATATCTTCCTGCTGAGTCTCCTCGATCTTGATCGTATACATTTGCGCATGATTAGTGTACGATTGAATCGGGGCGCCACATCTTCCTTTATGGATTTCAGCAAGATGACCATACCACTCGATCTCATTACTATCATTGGTATGCTAGTTGCTTCGCTCTATCGCTATGCTGCGTTACTCATCACTTGCTGCTCAAGCCTCCCAAATTGCCATGTCAGCCTCTAACCTTTTGCACCCTTCCTAGCAAACCGTTGTTTGGCTATGTTACCGCTTTGCTCAGCCCTCTTATAGCGCTGTTAGTTGCGGTGAAGATGAAGTTTGTTCCTTGTTGAACATGGAGATGTTGTTCTTGTTGGAACATGTTTACTTGTTGGGATATCACAATATATCTTATATTATTAATGCATCTATATACTTGGTTAAGGGTGGAAGGCTCGGCCTTATGCCTGGTGTTTTGTTCCACTCTTGTCACTTCTAGTTTCCGCTATATCGTATTATGTTCCGGATTTTGCGTCCCTAATGCGGGTCGGGTGATTTATGGACCCCTTGATTTCTCGCTTTTGAATAAGACTCCTCCAAAGAAGGCCCAACATTGGTTTTACCATTTGCCTCACCTATGCCCTTTTTCCCTTGGGTTTTGAGCCCAAGGGTCATCTTTATTTAGCCCCCCGGGCCAGTGCTCCTTCGAGGTTGGTCCGAACTGAAAGAACCGAGGGCCACCACGGGCAACTCGAGGGTTGGTTTTACTCAGTAGCTTGACTTATCCGTGTGCCCTGAGAACGAGGTATGTAAGTATTCACTATCGGGATTTGTTTGCACATCCGGGCGCCTTTGCTGGTCTTGTTTTATTGCTGTTTAAATGTCTTGTAGCCGGATTCCGAGATCGATCGGTCTTCTGGGAGAAGGAATATCCTTCGCTGCGCGAGAGCTTATCATGGGCTTGTTGGGACACCCCGCAGGTATAAACTTTCGAGAGCCGTGTCTGTTATGTGGGCGTATGGAATTTGTTAATATCCGTTGTAGTAAACTTGAAGCAAACTCTTCTAAAATACACCAACCGTGGAGCGTAATCGTGAGTGTCTCTTTTCGGGTTGATCGAGAGGAGAACACGGTTTCTTGGGTTATGTTTGACGAATTAGGAGCTCAGATCACTTCTTGATCATTACTAGTCGACGCACTGCTCCTTTGCTTCTCTTCTCGCCTAATTTATGTATGTTAGCCACCATATCATGCTTAGTCGCTGGTCAACCTCACCACTTTACCCTTCCTTTCCCATTAAGCTTTGCTAGTCTTGATACCCATGGTAATGGGATTGCTGAGTCCTCGTGGCTCACATGACACTACACCAACAGCTGCTGGTGTACAGGTTATGCGATGATCTTGACGCCGAGAGCGGTGTTACTGTTTTGGAGTTCTTCTTCCGCTTCTTCGATCAGGGATAGGTTCCGTGTCGGCAGCCTGGCTACAGGTGGTGGATGTCGCTTGAGTTTCGTTTGTGTTCCATCCGTAGTCGGATGTTGATCTCTTGTAAGATGATGTTGTATTCGTGGCATTGTATGCCTTGTGTATGTATCCCCATCTATTATGTAATGTTGATGTAATGATATCCACCTTGCAAAAGCGCCTTCAAGATGCGCTTTCATCCTTGTTGGGACCTTCGAGTTCCTTTAGGATAGGGTCGCATCTTGGGCGTGACAAGTTGGTATCAGAGCCTCGACGAACCCTAGGAGCCCCTTGATTGATCGTAGTTTGGCCGTTGTTGAGTCTAGAAGAAAACTATTTTCGAGTCTAGTTATATCGAGAGTAGGAATTCTTTTTACTCCTCCGCTTCTTCGTCGCCTCGTGAGAAATCTTGACGAGGTGTTTTAAATTACTTTCTTCCCTTCAAATTTTTCTTTAGGATCACGTGGTTAGTTTCGTGAGTTGTCCATCCTCTTTGTCCGGTGCATTTCGTCAAGTCGACTTGTTTCTTTCATCTTTGCCAAGTTCAATCCTCAGCTTGCTCTCAACGGTTATTCCCTATTCTCGCTTGTTTTCTTTCCCACCCGCCCACCCTTCTTCTTCTCGAACCGGAGTCCGTGAATCGGTATCCATCCTACTGCTGAAGTCTTTGCTTCCTTTCTTAATAATTTCAATCGGTGTTTTTTCTCTTCAAGATATTCGCCGCTTCCCTTCCAAGTTGCCTTTGTTTTTCCCACCTCCCATCCTATTATTCCCGGAGTTCGAGTTTCTTCCCACCATCAATTCCATTCGTGGAGCCTCTTCGCCTTCCTCAATTATTTCAACCGTGAATTCTCGTCAAGTTCGCTATTCTTCATCCCTTTTTTCTTTTTCCGTGGATCCAATTCAAGTTTTTCGTTGTCGATCGTATTCTTTCCATCAGCTCAATATTTCCCTTTGCTGCTCCTCCTTCTCGCCATTCTTTATCCCGAGTGTTGAAGACATCTCGAATATTCATGTTCAGCGATTCTATTATTTCAAGGTTGTCACCTCAGTCCAATATTTCATTTGTTCCGGCATCATCTATCTGCTCAACATCCCTTTCCAACGGTGTTTTTCTTCAAGGGCCCTAACCCAGAGAGGTCTTTTCCCGTGATCTTACCTCGACTCTTCTAATTTTGAGCTATTCTTCTAATTCTTTTCAAAGGGTGATGTAAGATTGATCCCATCAGTCACTTGCCTTTCCAAGATCTCTTTCAAATCATTTCATTGTTGCCTCAACTCTTCGCTGCTTCTCTGAGTGCCTTAACAATTTGGTGGTGTTTCTCGTTGTCATTTAAAGACCGAAGTAGAGTCTTTCCTCTAAATCTTGTCTGCTCTCTCAAAGATTCATGGTCCTAGCTCGATGTTATGCTATCAAATTGTTTCCAACAAGGCAATTCTTTTAAATCATCCGAGTATTTCAGGGTTGCTTTCATCTTGATCATCCGGAGGCCATCTTTTTCGAAGATTTCTTCGCTCCAAGTTTTCAAATTCGCTCTCCAATTATTCCATATTCGCGCTCTTCGCTCGTCTCTCAATATTCTTCCGTGCTTCGCTCAAGTATTCTTCTATCAGTTCATGATCTCTTTGTTCTCTTGCATTTAATTCCCTCAAGTATCTCCGTTTTCTAATTCTTCCCGTGATTCATTCTTCATCACCATTTCAATTCTTACGGTGGTTCGCTCAAGATTCTTTTCATTGATTATCATTTTAATCCATTCGATCTTTCAATCTACCGTGGTTCAAGAAGACCTTCTCAAGTTCACCATATGTCACTTAATCCTTTTCAAGAAGAATAAGTAGTATGCAAAATCCATTGCTTGTCATCAATTTAATTTGATGAAGGATAAGCATACAATAAATCTTATTCTTATTTCATCCAAGTGAGTAATCCTTTCCTTCGAGTTTGTTCTTGATGAATAAATTCTAGTTCCAAGTGTCTTCATCTTTTCTTTTCCGAGTTCAAATTTTATCGACCATCTCTGCCTGCCGACTCCCCGCCTCAAATCATCGCAGTTTAATCTTTATTCTTTCATCCTTCATTTTATCTCGTCATACTTTTTTGTTAACGGAGTTCTTCACGATGGTTCTTCATGATTTAATTCACTCTTCAAGTGTTCATCAAGATTCTTGTTGTCGAGTTCAAGTATCTTTCCTCTTGCGCTCAAGTGCAATTAATTCTCCGTATTCATTTGAATTGAGTTTTGCATTTTTTCATTCTTTTCTCGATATTCAAATTCATTCAATCCTTCCTTTTAAATTCCTTTCATTCTATTTCAATTTTTCTGAGGTTTTCTCGTCATGTCTTCATCAAGTATCATTCCATCCTCTCAAGCTCGTGGTTCTATTCTTTCCATGTTCAACCGAGAGTGCTTAATTCTTTTCGCTCTTTTTCTTCTTTTTCAACCGGAGTGGTTTCATAGTCTATCTGATTCTCGTGAGCTTTCGATTCTCGCCATTCTCGCTGCCCTCTCTCTTGTTCTTATTTCACCTCATCCTTTTCCCTTACGCCTCGGACGAGATCTCTTGTTAGTGAAGGAGTGTTGTAACGCCTCGATCCGGCGCGCCTGTGTGTCTCCAGCTTATTCGTTGTCGCTGCCATATGTCATGTGCTTGTGTGTTGCACTTTGCCATGTCATCATCTGCATTTCATATCATGTCGCATGTGCATCGTGATTTGCATACGTGTTCGCCTCTATGCATCCGGCATTTTCCCGTTGTCCTGCTTTTGCAATCCGGCGCCCTATGTCTCCCTACGCCGCCTTTACTCTCTTTTCGTAAAAGGGTGTTAAACTTTCTCGAATGGACCGAGGTTTGTCGTTGCCTTGGTATAGCACCGTAGACCGCTCGCCGAAGTTTCAGGCCATTTGGAGGTCGCTTGGTACTCCAACGGTTAACCGGTAACCACAAAGCCCTTTGTTGCAGCCAACACCTTCCAAAGTGGCCCAAAACCCAGAAAACTCCCTCCATGCTCTCATTGCTCGATCACGATCATGTGCTAAAACCGACCTCATTTGACTCTCCTAGCTCCTCTATCTATAAATATGTGTTCTCCCCGAATTCCACAGTCCAAACCCCAAACCCTAGATCAAATCGCCACAAGACCCGGACATGTCCGCCGCTCACGGACACCCCAAGGCCACCACAGCCCGCACCACCCTGGCCGCCACTGTGTCCTCCTCTCTCTCCCCACAGTGCACATAAGTCTGAGGCTGCCTGGCCTGGCCTGCTGCCACCACAAGACGCTGCCAGCCGCCGCCGGCCGGGCCAAGGCCTCAGCCCTCCACAGCAAGCTGGCTGAGCCCGGGCGCCTCGCCACACACAGACTCACATCGCCTCCGCTGACCGGCCACGCCTCCGCCGGCTCACGGCACCCCGCCTGCCCCGCCAGCCTCCGCCATGGCTGGCGAGCCGGAGCTCCGCCACCGGCCTGGCCTCCACGCCCGGCCTCAAGGCCCATCGGCCGGATCCGCGCCCTCGCCGCGTGGATCCGCCTCCTCCGCCTCCGCCTCGGTTCGGCGAGTTCCCCACCCGCCTGCTTTTCCACGCCGTCCGATCCGATCCGAACTAGAGGTTGACTTTCCCTCCGCTTTTTCTCCAAGTCCCCGAGTATTTCAAGATTTTTATGCATTTTTATCGATCATAACTCGCATCCGTAGTCTGCGTCAAATGTAATATGTCAAATTGTTCGCTTTTACGAGTACATCATTTCATCTCATTGCATCATTTTCATTTGAGCTCATATTGATGCCCTAAATGCTGTTAGAAGAGGGCTATGTGATGTTAGTTTCAGATTCTTATCAGAACATGCACTTTTGTCATTTTTGCCATGATTTATGTGTGCACCCTATGAACATGAGTCCTACATGTGTTTTGTAATATGCCATGCCATCTTTACAGGGGTGTATTCCATGTATTTTGTGATCTTTGTGGTGACTAGCACAAGCATGCAAACTAGGCTTCATGATGTTGCTGATTTCAGCCCTGCTTTGGTCGATATTTTTATGCCATGTAAACTTGATGCTACAGAGAGATCCATGCTTAGTTTGAGATACTTCAGTAAGGATGTTTTGCACATATGGTTATTCTCTATCCATCCATGCCCTTGTTTGCAATTATGGAGTGCCATAGCTTGAGTCAATCGAGCTCTACTTTTGCTATAAAATGTTTCCTGGCAGATTGTTTACATGTTATTCAATTGTGCCAAGTTTGTTTTTAGTGATCCATGCACTCTATGAACTTTCTATTGCCATGCTTAGCTTCTTAAACATGTCTTCTTACTGTGAGTTGCCTTGCCATGCCATGTATTGCTCTGTGGTGAGTGGTTCAAGCTCACCAACATGCCTACTTATTGTTGTTCCTGCCATGTATGAATCTGTAATATAACTTGCTATGTTTACATGGGTGCCATCATATTTTCTGTGGCTTTTTGCTCATGGTCAAGAAGGGACTTTTGTTCTATGTGTTGAGTAGATTCATGTCGTGCCTTTGTTTGCCATGATATGTTCCTGTAACATGTTGTTTGATAGCTCTAAACATTGCAACCTGATGTTATTTCTGCTAATGACCGAAACTGTTATTATTTGCAATCTTGCCATGTGTGTTTGAGCATGTTCTAGTGATTTCTGGAGATAGCTCAGTGTCCATGTTTTGTCATGCTTTACCTGTACATCATGCCCATGCCTTTTGTTTTCATGTTAAGATGTCTGTAGCTTGTTGTTTTGATGCTTGCAATATGCCTAGTTGCTGTTTTGAATGATTGTTGTTATGCCTTGTATAGAGTGTATGTGTTGTCTGCTGTCTGCTTTTGAGTGTGCTCTATATGAAACTTGCTTGATTTTGCATGTAGTTTCATATTATCATGTTGCATCCTTGTTTAGAGGTGTTTGCTTGATGTTTGGGTGCATTTTGCATCAATGCCATGTTTAACTTGTTTTGCTCATATCTTCTAGGTCAGTAGTCTTAATCTAATGAACTTTATATGTAACTTGACTAGAATTTCGTGTAGATCATCGTGGTGCATATTAACTTGCTGTTTAACAACTTGAACATAAGGTTTATTCAGATCTGGACCAATTTCGAAATTTGCATATGAGGACTTACCGAATTGTTATATGTTGTTTCCGACCTCATTTAAACTTGCCTTTGATGTGTTGTTCTTGTTTGCATCATCTCTTGCCATGAGTAGCTTCATGTAGTCTTGTCATGCATCATGCTTGTTGTGCATCATGCCTTGTTCATGTGTGGTGTGTTTACTATGTTGTGTGCTTCTTCTTGTTAGTTCCTTGCTTTCATGCATGTGATCGTGAGGATTCGTCATTTCACGCTTGGTTTGGCTTTATCCGCTCATCTTCTTCATGGACTCGCTCTTCTTCCTGTAACACCCCGATAATTAAGCTACAGTAATCCTTGCTAATGATGCCACATCACCTCGGTTACACGGACTAAGCTCACGTTGATTCAACCCTTGTTCAAATTCAAATTGAAAGCATAGGCAAACAATAAAAGTTTTCAAAACTAAACTAAAATGTTCGGGGTTGTCAAAAATTACAAAGCTAATTATGGTGGGGTGCACATTTTTGTAACGGGTCTAAATATTTTAAATAAATTAAAACAGAAAAGAAAAGAAATAAGAAAAGAAAACAAAACAAATGGGAGAGGGGAGAAACCCCCCATCGGCCCAACCGGGCCAAGCCCCCACTGGCCCACCTGCCAGCCCCCCGGCCCGCCCAACCCCCCTCACTCCCTTTACCTCCCCGGCGGGCTAACCCTAGCCAGACTCCGACTCCCCGATCCCCTTTCTCCTCTCTCCAGCCGACCGGATCGGGATCGGCCGATCCTGTGCTGCCTGACGCTGTGACTACGCTTCGACATGACCACTACCTGGGACCTCACCTCCTCCCCACCTCCCTGAACAGCCGCCACAGGCGCCCGAGCCCCCATGTTGTCTCGGCCGACCACCGACGACCACCTCACGGATCCGAACGCCGAGAGCTCCTCCCCGAGCTCACAGCAAGACCCCACGCCCCCCTGCGGCGCACTCCTCCCCCATCGGTCCCCTCTCTCCCTAGTCTCCTCCCGAACGCCTGGCCGGACGCCTGCCTCCCTGTCACGTCTGGGTCACTGGGATCACTGTGGTGCGCCACCACAGCCCACGCCGCCTGCTGCCACCTCCCTCTCCTTCCTCGCCACGGAGCACGGAACGGCTCCGCCGCCTCCTCTCCTCCTCTCTCCTCGCTCGTCGAGGCCTCCGCGAGCCGCGACCAACGCTTCAACGCCATTGTGGATGCTGGCGCTGGCGCCACGGTGACTAATGGTCACGGGTTGAGCCTGCAGGTGCCGGGCAAGGCGCAGCACTCCCTCGCCCTCAGAAGGCCCCTGCTGGGGCCCGAATCGCCTTGCTGGCTTTCGCTGGGCGCTGTTCGCCGAGTCCGCCGTCTCTTGCTACCAATGGACGCGCTGCCCTTCCCTTCCGGAACGCATCACTCACGCCTTCTTTTTGGCCACTCAAGACGGTCCGGCGAGGTCCGGCGCATTGCTGGACGCCCACCGAGTTCTCTATCGCCACGACGTGGCATTTAACCTGGCCACCGTCACATCGACTAGTGGGCCCAGCCTCGCCGGTTCGAGTTGACTCCGGCCACTGGGTTGACGGTCCACCTCTCCTGTCAGTGACATGCAGCCCCACCCTAGGACGCTTTTATAATAAAAGCAAAAGGAAAATGAAATTAATTAAATATAATTAATAAAATAAAATTAATTAATTAATTAAGTAAATAGTTAATTTAATTAATCCCGATTAATTAATCTAATGGCTAATTAACTTAATTAACTTCAAGTAATTAACCAATGCAGTATGACGAAATGGACCTTACATGTCGTGTTGACCTAGTCAACCCTGTTGACTGCCGACGTCAAAGCATGACATCATGTCGATGTCATAAATATATTTTTTCGAATTAATTAATTAACTAATTAAATTCCGTAAATTATTAAAATCTTTTAAAATCATATCTTTTAATCCGTGAATCAATTAAAATATTTTCAACATGAAAGTTGCTCGTAACGACGAGACGAATCCAGACACGCAATTCGCTCGTCTCCGCACACACTCCTAACCTATCGAACTTCTGCAACTTTCCTCCGGCCCTTCCTCGCTCAAAATCAAACGCCGGAATACTTTCCTGACAGTTTCTTAACCAAGCACTCCACCATACATACCACGTTAGGGCACGCTTAGCATCGCTTGACATGTCATGCATCGATATGCATCTGCTTACTTGGCATTCATTGTTTCTTCCCCTCTTCTCTCCTGGGTAGACTACTTAGACCGACGCTGTTGGCTAGCCTGACTACGGTGTTGATTTAATTCTCTCTGCCAGAGCAAACCAGTAAGCCCCCTTGATCACCAGATATCGCTTACTCTTCTCTATAACTCGCTTGCATTAGAGTAGTGTAGCATGTTATCGCTTTCAGATACTCCTATACTCCTATACTATATATTATCGGGCCGTGATCACCCTGGAGTTGATCACGGTATATACTATATACTTATACATGATACATGTGGAGACTAAAGTCGGCTCACGATGGAGCACCTGAGTGGATCTTTGAGGCGAGCGATTGTATGTGTTGAGACCGCCTTAGGAGAGAGGTGGGCCTGGCCTGCTCTGGTGTTCGCAAGCACTTAACACGCTTAACGAGGTCTTGGTATTTGATCTGAAAGCTACGAGCCTATACGCACTAACCATCTACGCTGGAGTAGTTATGGGTATCCTTGCCGTGGTATCACCAAGTACTTCAGACGTCAATCATTTTGAGCGCACGCCGATTGACTAGGAACGCCTGCTAGGCTAGGTCTGCTTCCAGTCACAGACGCGAACGTGCAGGTGTGTCAGGCGGCGGGCCCTGCACTCGCCACAGGGGTTTAGACCCCATGTTGGCCTCTCTCACAGCCTAGGTGGGGCTGCGATGTGTTGATCTTCCATGCCACGGCATGACCAGTGAAAGTGTCCGCCAAATGGGACCAAGCATGTCATAAGATGGTGCACCCCTGCAGGAAGTTAATCATTCGAATAGTCGGATCTTCTGTGAATGGATCTACTGGAGTTGTACCTTGAGCTTATGACAACTAGAACCTGATACTTGATAAAACACACCCTTCCAAGTGCCAGACATAACCGTGGTCGCTTCTCTCTCAGTGGATATGAGGAGGGGATCACCGGGGTAGGATTATTTCTATGTGATGTTACTTGAGGACTTCCAGATTGCTCCTCTTACCTGTTGCAAGACAGGTGTTGGGTTGTAGTCTTCAAGACTAGCTATCCTTCTTATTCAAGTCATACTCAGCACTCAACGATATGGCTCTTTACACATATATCCATGCATATGTAGTGTAGCTTCTTGCTTGTGAGTACTTTGGATGAGTACTCACTTGCTGCCTTGTTCCCTCTCTTCCCTACCTCTACACTCGATTGTCGCAACTGTGACTGGAGCCCAGAGCGACGCCACTGGTGACCGATGACTACTACTACTCGAGGTGCTAATACTACTACGGCAGCCGGACGACGACGACCATTGTGGAGTAGCTAGGAGGATCCTGTGCAGGAGGCCTGCTTCCTCTTCAATCTCGTATCCTAGTTTGTGCTAGCCTCTTAAGGCAAACTTGTTTAACTTATGTCTGTGATTGAGATATTGTTAAGCTTCCAATGATTGCCTATGATCGAGCACTTGTATTCGAGCCTCGAGGCCCCTCGGCTTGTATTATGATGCTTGTATGATTTTATTTTATTTGTAGAGTTGTGTTGTGATATCTTCCCGTGAGTCCTCGATCTTGATCATACACATTATGCGTGCATGATTAGTGTAACGATTGAATCGGGGCGAAGGCCACATCCGCTTTGTGGGATTTCGTGCAAGATGACCTGCTACCTCGGATCTCATTACTATCATTGCTATGCTAGTTGCTTCGCTCTATCGCTATGTACATGCTACCTATCACTTGCTGCTCAAGCCTCCCAAATTGCCATGTCAGCCCTCTAACCTTTGCACCCTTCCTAGCAAAACCGTTGTTTGGCTATGTTACCGCTTTTGCTCTTGTATTCCTCTTATAGCGTTGTTAGTTGGCAGAAGATGAAGTTTGTTCCTCGTTGAACATGGAGATGTTGTTCCTTGTTGAACATGTTTACTTGTTGGGATATCACAATATATCTTATATTATTAATGCATCTATATACTTGGTTAAGGGTGGAAGGCTCTACTCTTATGCCCGTGTTTTGTTCCACTCTTGCCACTTCTAGTTTCCGCATATATCGGTATTATGTTCCCGGATTTTGCGTCTCCCCAATGCTGTCGGGTGATTTATGGGACCCCTTGACAGGTTCTCTTTGAATAAGACTCTCCAAGAAGGCCCAACATTGGTTTTACCATTTGCCTCACCTATGCCCTTTTTCCCTTGAGTTCCTGGATTTCAAGGGTCATCTTTATTTACTTCCCCTCGTCAAGGCTCCTTCGAGTGTTGGTCCGAACCGAGTAATAAGGGGCCACCACGGGCAACTCGAGGGTTGGTTTTACTCTCGTAGCTTGACTTATCCGTGTGCCCCGAGAACGAGGTACGTATGCGATTCTATCGGGATTTGTCGGCACATCCAAGTGCTTTTTGTTGGGAGTCTTGTAGCCGGATTCCGAGATCGATCGGGTCTTCCTGGGAGAAGGAATATCCTTTGTTGATCGCGAGAGCTTATCATGGGCTGTTGGGACACCCCAAGAGGGTATAAACTTTCAGAGCCGTGTCCACAAGTTATGTGGCAGATGGGAATTTGTTAATATCCGTTGTAGTAAACTTGAAGCAAACTCTTCTAAAATACACGAACTGTGCGTAACTGCGGAGTGTCTCTTTCGGGTTGATCGAGAGGAGAACACGGTTTCTTGGGTTATGTTTGACGTGTAAGTAGAGCTCAGAACACTTCTTGATCATTACTAGTTGACGATTTGCTCTTTTGCTTCTCTTCCGCGCTTAATTTGCATGTATGTTAGCCACCATATCATGCTTAGTCGCTGCTGCAACCTCACCACTTTACCCCTTCCTTTCCCATTTAGCTTTGCTAGTCTTGATACCCATGGTAATGGGATTGTTGAGTCCTCGTGGCTTTACAGACACTACACCAACAGTTGCAGGTACATGTTATGCGATGATCTTGACGCGAGAGCGGTGTTACTGCTTTTGGAGTTCTTCTTCCTGCTTCTTCATCGTGGATAGGTTCCAGGTCGGCAGCTCTGGCTAAAGGTGGTGGATGTCGTTGAGTTTGTTTGTGTTCCATCCGTAGTCGGATGTTGATCTCTTTGTAAGATGATGTTGTATTCGGTGGCATTGTATGCCTTATGTATGTATCCCTATTCTATTATGTAATGTTGATGTAATGATATCCACCTTTGTAAAATGGTTTTCAAGATGCGCTTCTATCCTTGTTGGGACCTTCGAGTTCCTTTTAGGATAGGTCGCGATCTTGGGCGTGACATGATCCTACATGTAATTATTATGAGAGAGGAAAATATGGTTGTAGAAACTTTCATGCTATTAAATTACCCTTCTC
Organism: Aegilops longissima; assembly: GCA_021605205.1. Taxonomy (NCBI): domain Eukaryota; kingdom Viridiplantae; phylum Streptophyta; class Magnoliopsida; order Poales; family Poaceae; genus Aegilops; species Aegilops longissima. The sequence goes on along the minus strand of JAHIAM010006292.1, from coordinate 16,570 downwards.
GCTATGTTGAGATTGCTATTGTTTCTTCCTCGCCCTTGCATATGCTAGTTTTTGCTTGCCTTTGATTCTTTTGCCTATAAGATGCCTATGCATAGTAAGTATGTTAGACTTATATATGGTTGTCACATGTTTTATGATGCTCTTTGTGCTTCAATTTTGTCTTTCTTGTGAGCATCATTGAAATATCAATGCCTAGCTAAAAGGCTTTAAAGAAAAGCGCTTGTTGGGAGACTACCCAATATTTTTATTTGCTGTTATTCTTTGAATAAAAATCCATCTAGCCTCTGTTTAGATGTGGTTTTATCTTTTAATTAGTGTTTGTGCCAAGTTGGACCTATTGGATCTTCTTGGATGATAGTTATTTGATCTTGCTGTAATTTCCAGAATCTTTGTGCTCAGTGCCTGAATTGTTAAAAATCACCAGAAGGTGATAAAATACTGACTTCAATTGTTGCTGATCAATAAACAAATTTCCAGATCTTCTAATTTTGGTAGAATTTTTGGGTTCCAGAAGTTTGCGTTATTTACAGATTACTACAGACTGTTCTGTTTTTGACAGATTCTGTTTTATGGTGTTGTTTGCTTATTTTGATGAATCTATGGTTAGTAAAATAGTTTATAAATCATAGAGAAGTTGGAATACAGTAGGTTTAACAACAATATAAATAAAGAATGAGTTCATTACATTACCTTAAAGTATTCTTTTGTTTTCTTTCTCTAACAGAGCTCACGAGATTTCTATTGAGTTTTGTGTTGTGAAGTTTTCAAGTTTTGGGTGAATTCTTTTGATGGATTATGGAAGAAGGAGTGGCAAGAGCCTAAGCTTGGGGATGCCCATGGCGCCCCCAAGACAATCCAAGGACACCAAAAAGTCAAAGCTTGGGGATGCCCCGGAAGGCATCCCCTCTTTCGTCCACTTCCATCGGTAATTTACTTTGAGCTATATTTTTATTCACCAACATGATATGTGTTTTGCTTGGAGCGTCTTGTATTATTTGAGTCTTTGCTTGTTAGTTTACCACAATCATTCTTGCTGTACACACCTTTCGAGAGAGCCATATGTGATTTGAAATTTGATAGAATACTCTATGTGCTTCACTTATATCTTTTGAGCTTGAAAGTTTCTTCATAGTGCTTCACTTATATCTTTTTAAGCGTGATAATTTTTTGCTCTAGTTCTTTACTTAGATCTTTTAGAGCACGGTGGTGGATTTGTTTTAAAGAAACTTGATCTCTCATGCTTCACTTAGATTATTTTGAGAGTCGTTAATAGCATGGTAATTTGCTTAATGTTAATATACTTGGTATTCAAGATATGTGAAACTTTCTTTTGAGTGCGTTGAATACTAAGATAAGTTTGATGCTTGATAATTGTTTTGAGATAGGAAGATGGTGATATTAGAGTCATGCTAGTTGAGTAGTTGTGAATTTAAAGAATACTTGTGTTGAAGTTTGTGGTTCCTGTGAGTATGCATGTATGGTGAACCGTTATGTGATGAACTCGAGCATGATTTATTTATTGATTGTCTTCCTTATGAGTGGCGGTCGGGGACGGGCGATGGTCTTTTCCTACCAATCTATCCCCCTAGGAGCATGTGCATAATACTTTGCTTTGGTAACTTCTAGATTTTTTCAATAAGTATATGAGTTCTTTATGACTAATGTTAAGTCCATGGATTATACGCACTTTTTCCCATTCTTCCACCATTGCTAGCCTCTCTAATACCGCGCACCTTTCACTGGTATCATACACCCACCATATATCTTCCTCAAAACATCCACCATACCTACCTATTATGGCATTTCCATAGCCATTCCGAGATATATTTCCATGCAACTTTCCACCGTTCCGTTTATTATGACACGCTCCATCATTGTCATATTGCTTAGCATGATCATGTAGTTGACATCGTATTTGTGGCAATGCCACCTTTCATAATTCTTTCATACATGTCACTCATGAATCATTGCATATCCCGCACATCACGGAGGCATTCATATAGAGTCATATTATGTTCTAAGTATCGAGTTGTAATTGTTGAGTTGTAAGAAAAATAAAAGTGTGATGATCATCATTATTAGAGCATTGTCCCAAGTGAGGAAAGGATGATGGAGACTATGATTCCCCGGGACATAGTCGATATATATATATATATATATATATATATATATATATATATATATATATATATATATATATATATATATATATATATATATATATATATATATATATATATATATAAAGAAGAGGCCATAAAAAGAGAAAAGGCCCAAATAAAAAATGAGAGAAAAGAGAGAAGGGACAATGTTACTATCCTTTTACCACACTTGTGCTTCAAAGTAGCACCTTGATCTTCATGATAGAGAGTCTCCTATTTTGTCACTTTCATATACTAGTGGGAATTTTTCATTATAGAACTTGGCTTGTATATTCCAATGATGGGCTTCCTCAAATGCCCTAGGTCTTCGTGGAGCGTTTGAGTTGAATGCACACCCACTTAGTTTCTTTTGTTGAGCTTTCATATACTTATAGCTCTAGTGCATCCGTTGCATGGAAATCCCTACTCACTCACATTGATATCTATTGATGGGCATCTCCATAGCCCGCTGATATGCTAGCTGATGTGAGACTATCTTTCTCCTTTTGTCTTCTCCACAACCACCATTCTATTCCACATATAGTGCTATATCCATGGCTCACGCTCATGTATTGCGTGAAGATTGAAAAAGTTTTGAAAATGTTAAAGTATGAAACAGTTGCTTGGCTTGTCATCGGGTTGTGCATGATTTAAATACTTTGTGTGGGAAGATGGAGCATAGCTTGACTATATGATTTTGTAGGGATAACTTTCTTTGGCCATGTTATTTTGAGAAGACATAATTCCTTAGTTAGTATGCTTGAAGTATTATTATTTTTATGTCAATATGAACTTTTGTCTTGAATCTTAAGGATCTGAATATTCATACCACAATTAAGAGGATTCACATTGAAATTATGCCAAAGTATCACCCCGCATCAAAAATTCTCTTTCTATCATTTACCTACTCGATTTACGAGCAAGAATTAAGCTTGGGGATGCCTGATACATCTCCAACGTATCTATAATTTTGATTGCTCCATGCTACTTTATCCATTGTTTTGGACTATAATGGGCTTTATTTTCCACTTTTATATTATTTTGGGACTAACCTATTAACCGGAGGCCCAGCCTGAATTGCTGTTTTTTTGCCTATTTCGTTGTTTCTAAGAAACGGAATATCAAACGGAGTCCAACCGAATGAAACCTTCGGAACGTGATCTTTCTCACCGAACGTGATCCAGGAGACTTGGACCCTTACTCAAGAAGTGCAGAGGCGGTCACGAGGTGGGGCCGCCTGCCTCTGCAGGGTGGGCCCCGACGCCCACCGACGTATTCTTTCCTCCTATATATACCTATGTACCCCTCGATGCATCGTAGGAGGAGCCAAAAACCTAATTCCACCGCAACTTTCTCAGATCCATGAGATCCCTTCTGGGGCCTGTTCCGAGATTCACGAGAGGGCCATCACGAAGGGCTTCTACATCATCATAGCCTCCGATGAAGTGTGAGTAGTTTCATGCACCTTCGGGTCCATAGCTAGTAGCTAGATGGCTTCTCTCTTTTGGATCTCAATACAATGTTCTCCCCTCTCTCGTGGAGATCTATTCGATGTAATCTTCTTTTTTGCGGTGTGTTTGTTGAGACCGATGAATTGTGGGTTTATGATCCAACTTATCTATGGAAAATATTTGATTCTTCTCTGAATTATTTTATGTATGATTGAGTTATCTTTGCAAGTCTCTTCAATTATCCGCTTGGTTTGGCCAACTATATTGGTAGTTCTTGCAATGGGAGAAGTGCTTAGCTTTGGGTTCAATCTTTATGTGTCCTTACCTAGTGATGTAAGGGGTTGTAAGGCACGCTTTGTATTGTTGCCATCGAGGATAACAAGATGGGGTATTTATCATATTGCATGAATTTATTCCACTACATCATGTCATCTTGCTTACATGCTATCTGTTTTTTAACTTAATACTCTAGATGCATGCTGATAGCGGTCGATGAGTGGAGTAATAGTAGTAGATGCAGAATCGCTTCGGTTCACTTGTTTTGGACGTGATGCCTATATACATGATCATCGCCAGATATACTCATAACTATGCTCAATTTCTGCAATTGCTCAACAAGTAATTTGTTCACCCACCGAGAATATATATTCTCTTGAGAGAAGCCACTAGTGAAACCTATGGCCCTGTGGTCTATAATCATTATATCAATCTCAATCACTTTATTTACTTGCTTTTTGCTTTTTACTTTTCACTTTGCATCTTTATACCAAAAATATTATCTCTATCGATCTCACTCTAAGTGACCGTGAAGGGATTGACAACCCTAATCGCTGCTGGTTGCGAGTAGCTATCGCTTTGTGCAGGTACGAGGACTTGTGCGGGCCTCCTACTGATTGATAATTTTGGTTCTCAAAAACTAAGGGAAATACTTACGCTATTGTGCTACATCATCCTCTCTTTCGGGAAAACCAACGCAAGCTCAAGACGAGCAGGCACAATCACAAGAGTTCTCCCAATGCTACCTTAGCCGATATAGCTTAACGTAAGGTACCAAAACATGGGAGCCGGCAAACCCAACTATTGACCCAAGACATGATTCGAGCTGATGCATATAATGCTATAAGTTCGGGTGCCAGACTCGTCGAAAGTGTTCGGACTTCTCACGCCAATTATGGGATATACTTAAGTACTTCAGGCGATTGGCTGCATTCGGTGAGTGTATGGGTGCTGATTGTCATAAATGAACATATATATGTAAAAGAATATAGAATGCAACAATAGACTAGTGCTATGCATGTTTATTTAAAAAATGCGTTGATGCATACTGATACAAGCAATGCGATAAGAAAAATGGGAATATTTGACATGTCCCGTCCAAGGCAAGCTATGTAGCTGGTATTTAAAGGTGTATTTCACTCATATCGTGGACCACCTAGGATTCCATTGCACAATGTAGCTTCCTGCCTCTCTTGGGTGTTAGATCATATGTCCGCTATCGACATGTTGATAGGGCTTCCAGAGAGTAAAGTCCTGAAAAGAGAGAGAATGATAAATGTAGTAGTCTCCTAGTGCGGTTGAACCGCATTGTGGACGTAAGCATGATCGTGCTCCGCCGACACCCATGGTATTTTCAATGCGTAATTATGTACGCTGGACGGATTTTGTCGTTGTACCGAGATTAGGCCGGGGGCCGAATTGCTAGGCGAGCTCTGAACATGCCAGACGATCCTATTGCAGGTTACTCCGGACGCGCTTGACGGTGTCCGGGGGCTTGATCGCCGAACTGGTGGATTGCCTTAAAAGGCTGCTTTGTGCTTCTGCTGCTAGAGCCGCAGTGTGCTCCTCCGTATGGAGTGAGCGCTCTGTCTGTCCATTGACCGTGATAACCCCCTAGGTCCTGGCATCTTGAGCTTGAGGTATGTAATGCGGCATCAGATTAAATCTTGCAAATGCGGTGCGCCTAGAAAGAAGCGTGATAGCCGCTGCATGAACAAGACGATATCAAGATTAATTCTCGCTCGAAGTTGTCCGTAGATTCAAGACCACTTCTAGTGTGATTGAGCCCGCATAATGGGCCTCTACACTGGATGACGCTTTAAAGGTCGTTAGGTGGGTTTGATCTCGAGGGTCTATACCCATTTTGCACACCAGATCCTCGATAGCAGGTGTGTCAGGCTGCTGCCGTCACTTGCCCATAAGGACTCGAGTGAGGTGAAATCTGGCGATGATTGGGTCTAAGACCATCGCGGCAGATCCGCCATGACGGATACTCGAGGGTGGTCCCTGCGATCAAAGGTGATCGACAAGAGGACCTTGGGTTGAACTTTGGGGCGACGGGCTCCATCGCATGTACGCCCCTTAGTGCACGCCTGCTCCTCTTGGGATGTGGGTGCGATATCATGTTCACCGCCCCTTACTTGTGGGGAACTCTTCGCCCTCCCGTGTCCGGTGGGCCGGGCTCCTCCTCATCGCTGGCTGCTATGCAGCCCCGTCGCCTTTTTTTACGCTTAACTTGCCGCCTGCTTGAACACCCAGCATTCTCTATAGGTGTGATTGGCTGGTTTGTCGGGGTGCCGTGTATTTGGCACGAGCGATCGAAAGTATGCGGTCCGCACTAGACGGGCCCCGAGTGCTTCTTTTGAATGGCTTTTTCCACGACCGGTTTAGAGCCTTTGAATCCGCATTGATCGCTGTATCCCGGCGTTATCGCCATCGCTATTGCGACGCTTTATGTTTGCTGCGATGGCCTGCCTCTACTATCCTTGGTATCCGGCGCCAAGGTTCCTTGATATGTTATTGCTACGGCCAGCCAGCTATCCTCTCCTTAGTAAAGCGGTCATGAGTGTCGTGAGGGCTGCCATGGATTTCGCTTTTCCTCGGCCGAGGTGTCGGGCGCAGCCACTGGTCACGGATGTTGTGCTTAAATGCCGCTAAGGCCTCCGTGATCCTAACAATCGACAATTTGATTATTCTTGGTTAGGAACCATGTCCGAATTTCCTGGCCAATTTCGCTGCTGAATTATGTGGCTCAAGTCATCGGCATCCGTGGTTGCACATAAGTGCCCGAAGTTGTCGAGGAATACGCCTTCCGATCCTGCCAACAGCCGACGGAGTCTCGCCGCAAGCTATTCAGCCAATGCCGAGCTGGTCCTTTAAGTTTTAACGGAGGTACTTGATGGCATGTAAATCATCGCCATGAGCCATGTGGATGTGGAGAGAAAGTCCTCGATCCATACCGTGGATCTGCTGTACCATCATATGATTCAATGTTTACGGGTTTAAAACCCTTTGGGAATTCATGATCCATTACTCGCGCTGAAGCATAGGGGTGTGCACCTTCAGCGGCTGGGCTATATCGCAACGTAGCTCATATCATTTTACCGCTGTATTCGCCCGACCGGATTTACTTTTTATCAGTGTCCAAATACGTGACGGTCACCGTCTCGCCAGGGGCGCCACGCGTGATCCGTAGAGATCGATCTTATGTGTTTTGCCCCTGTCTTCCAATACGCCCCTCGCAGGTCTCGTGGTTTCGGTGCCTTGGTATTTTTGTTTGAGTGGCGGCGGGTGCGGGCTGAACTTCTGGCTAAAATGTTGCTCTGTCTCGCCACGAGGTGGCCGATCACCGGCCGTGACGCTGGTGATGTAGGTTTTAATGCTTCCTCCTCAAGTCGGGTAGCAACCTGCGCTTTGGGTGACCTTTGAGGGGCGCTCGAAGTTTGTATTCCTGGCCGCAAGGACTTCGTCCATCTATCTGCTAGCAAGTCCCGATCAGCTCAAGTTGTTGCTATTTTTACTTTAAGCTATTCACTGTGGGCTATAAGCCGGCACTTAAAGCGCCTCGCTCGACGGGATCCTCAGTACGACAAATTCTTCGCCGTCGAGGCTCACTCGCCTTCTGGAGGGAGGCATGTAATTGTCCTCCTCTCCTCTCCGCCTCCCGGAGGGCTGGCTTGTTCATCCTCCCGGCCTCGATCCCGCCGAGGGGATTGTCATCGCCTTCGCACTGTCCGAGTACTGTTATCTCGTGTCGGTGTCACTTTTTGCTGTGGGCGAGATTTAGAGCGTCACCGCTGACGCCGACGCTTGGGTTGCTTCTTCTTGAGGGGTCATCCTCCGCTGTCTTGTCACCATTGCCTTCTTTGGGTGTGTCCACCATATATATATCATATGACGAGGTGGCAGTCCAAAGGCCCCTGTAAGGGGTTCCTATTCGCCTCCTTCATCATTGTCCATACCATCGATGTCTTCGAGTCGGGTTCGGCATGTCGGTTAAATCATCGACAATGTGGCTACTAAGTGGGTGGTGGTGGGCGTGAATTTCTTCGCCGTCTGCATCCCATTCTTGTTGGGGAACGAGTAATTTCAAAATAAAATCCTACGCACACGCAAGATCATGGTGATGGCATAGCAACGAGAGGAGAGTATTGTCCACGCACTCCTCAGAGACCGTAAGCGGAAGCGCTATGACAACGCTGTTGATGTAGTCGCACGCCTTCACGATCCGACCGATCCAAGCACCGAACGCACGGCACCTCCGAGTTCAGCACACGCTCAGCTCGATGACGATCCCCGGACTCGATCCAGCAAAGTGTCGGGATGAGTTCCACAAGACGACGCGTGGCAGGACGATGATGATGCTCTACTGACGAGGGCTTCACTTCTAAACTCCGCGATATGACCGAGGTGGAATATGGTGGAGGGGGCACCGACACGCTGGAAGGAACGATCCAGAGATCAACTTGTGTGTCATGGGGTGCCCTGCCCCTGTAGATATAAAGGAGCAGGGGAGGAGGCGGCCCTAGGAGGGCGCGCTAAGTGGGAGTCCTACTAGACTCCCTAGTCCTAGTAGGATTCCACCTCCTTGTTGGAGGGAGAAAGGGGAAGAGGGGAGAGGAAGAGGGGGCTGCGCCTTGTCACCTGACCAGAGGGGGCGAGGCCTCCTTCCTTTAGCCTATCTCCTCTATTCTGTATGGCCCAATAAGGCCCATATACTCCCGGCGAATTCCGTAACTCTCCGCACTCTGAAAATACCCGAATCACTCAGAACCTTCCGAACTCCAATATAGTCGCTCCAATATATCGATCTTTACGCCTCGACCATTTCGAGACTCCTCGCCATGTCCACGATCTCATCCGGGACTAACTCCTTCGTACATCAAAACTCATAAACTCATAATATAACCGCCATCAAACCTTTATGTGCGGACTTACGGTTCGAGAACTATGTAGACATGACCTAGAACCATTCTCGGTCAATAACCAATAGCGGAACCTGGATGCCCATATTGCCTCCTACATATTCTACGAAGATCTTTATCGGTCAAACCGCATAACAACATACGTTGTTCCTTTGTCATCGGTATGTTACTTGCCCGAGATTCGATCGCCGTATCCAATACCTAGTTCAATCTCGCATCGCAAGTCTTTACTCGCTACGTAATGCATCATTCCGTAATTAACTCATTAGTTACATTGCTTGCAAGGCTTATAGTGATGTGCATTACCGAGAGGGCCCAGATACCTCTCCGATAATCGGAGTGAAAAACCTAATCTCGAAATACGCCAAGCCAACATGTACCTTTGGAGACACCTGTAGTACTCTTTATAATCACCCAGCATGCCAGTGACGCTTGGTAGCACCCAAAGTGTTCTCTCCGTAAACGGAGTTGCATAATTTCATAGTTACAGAACATGTATAAGTCATGAAGAAAGCAATAGCAACATACTAAACGATCAAGTGCTAAGCTAACGGAATGGGTCATGTCAATCACATCATTCTCCTAATGATGTGATCCCATTAATCAAATAACAACACATGTCTATGGTTAGAAACATAACCATCTTTGATTAATGAGCTAGTCAAGTAGAGGCACATAGTGACTATATGTTTGTCTATGTATTCACACATGTATCATGTTTCCGTTAATACAATTCTAGCATGAATAATAAACATTTATCATGAAATAAGGAAATAAATAATAACTTTATTATTGCCTCTAGGCATATTTCCTTCAGTCTCCCACTTGCACTAGAGTCAATAATCTAGTTCACATCATCATGTGATTCAACACTAATATTCACATCTGTATGTGATTAACACCCATAGTTCACATCATCATGTGACCAACACCCAAAGGGTTTACTAGAGTCAATAATCTAGTTCACATCGCTATGTGATTAACACCCAAAGAGTACTAAGGTATGATCATGTTTTGCTCGTGAGAGAAGCTTAGTCAACGGTCCTGTCACATCGTGAGCCGTATGTATTTTGCAAATATTCTATGTCTACAATGCTCGCACTTGGAGCTACTCTAGCTAATTGCTCTCCACTTTCAATATGTATCCAGATTGAGACTTAGAGTCATCCTCGATCAGTGTAAAAGCTTGCATCGACGTAACTCTTTACGCACGTGCCCTTTATCACCTCCATAATCGTAGAAATATTTCCTTAGTCCTCACTAAGGATGTTCTCGACCAATGTCCAAAGGATCTACTCCCTAGATCACTATTATTGTACCCCTTGCAAATTTAGAGCAAGGTATACAATAGGTCCGGTACATAGCATAGCATACTTTATAGAACCTATGATCTGAGGCATAGGAAATGACTTTCATTCTCTTTTCTATTTTCGGCCGTGGTCGGATTTGAGTCTTACTCAATTTCACACCTTGCAACACAAAAAGAACTTTTCTTTGATCTGTTCTATTTTGAACTACTTCAAAATCTTGACAAGGTATGTACTTATTGAAAAACTTATCAAGCGCCTTGATCTATCTCAATAGATCTTGATGCTCAATATGTAAGTAGCTTTACTGAGATCTTTCTTTAAAGAACTCCTTTCAAATACTCATTTATGCTTTCCGTAAAATTCTACATCATTTCGATCAACAATATGTTACTCACATATATTTATCGAAAGGCGTAGTGCTCCCACTCACTTTATTGTAAATACAGCTTCACCGCAAGTCTCAGATAAAACTATATGCTTTGATCAACTTATCAAAGCGATATTCCAACTCCGAGATGCTTGCACCAGTCCATAGATGGATCACTGAGCTTACATTTTGTTAGCACCTTTAGGATTGACAAAACCTTCTCGTTGCATCATATACAACTCTTCTTTAAGAAAACCATTAAGGAATGCAGTTTTGACATCCATTTGCCGATTTCATAAATGTGGCAATTGCTAACATGATTCGGACAGACTTAAGCATCGCTAGCTTGAGAAATTTCATTGTAGTCAACACTTGAACTTGTCGAAAACCTTTTATGCATAAGTCGAGCTTTGTAGATAGTAACACTACTATCGCTGTCCGCCTTCCTCTTGAAGATCCATTTATTTAACATGGCTTGCTGATCATCGAGCAAGTTAATCAAAGTCCATACTTTGTTCTCATACATGGATCCTATCTCAGATTTCATGGCCTCAAGCCATTTCGTGGGAATCTGGGCTCATCATCGCTTCCTCATAGTTCGTAGGTTTATCATGGTCTAGTAACATGACTTCCGTAACATGATTACTGCATTACTCGTGCGGATCTTACTCGAAGACCTACGAGGTTTGGTAGCAACTTGATCTCAAGTTTCATGATCATCATCATTAACTTCCTCACTAATTGGTGTAGGAATCACCGAACTGATTTCGTGATGAACTACTTTCCAATAAGGGAGAAGGTACAATTACCTCATCAAGTTCTACTTTCCTCCCACTCACTTCTTTCGAGAGAAACTTCTTCTAGAAAGGATCCATTCTTGGCAACGAATGTTTTGCCTTCGGATCTGTGATAGAAGGTGTACCCAACAGTTTCCTTTGGGTATTCTATGAAGACGCATTCTCCGGGTTTGGGTTTGAGCTTATCAGATGAAACTTTTCACATAAGCATCGAGTCTCAAACTTTAAGAAACGCACAACTTGGGTTTCTTGCTAAACCATAGTTCATATAGTGTCGCCTCAACGGATTTAGATGGTGCCCTTTTTAACGTGAATGCAGCTGTCTCTAATGCATAACCCCAAAACAATAATGGTAAATTAATAAGAGACATCATAGATCGTGATCATATCTAGTAAAGTACGACACGACGCTCGTATACACCATTTCGTTGTGGTGTTCCGTATGGAGTTGCTAAACTATTCGCATTGTTTCAAATGTAAACCAAACTCAGAATCTCAAATATTCTCCTCCACGATCAGATCAGAGAATTTTATTTTCTTGTTACGATGATTTTCCACTTCACTCTGAAATTCTTTTGAACCTTTCAATTATTTTAGACTTATGTTTCATCAAGTAGATATACCCATATCTGCTCAAATCATCTTGTGAAGGTCGAAATAACGATACTTGCCACGAGCATCAACACTCATTGGATCGCATACATCGGTATGTATTATTTCCAATAAGTCAAGAGTTTGTTCCATTGTTCCGAGAACGGAGTTTTAGTCATCTTGCCCAAAAGGCACGGTTCACAAGCATCAAATGATTCATAATCAAGTGATTCCAAAATCCATCTTTATGGAGTTTCTTCATGAGCTTTACACCAATATGACTCTAAATGGCGTGCCACAAATAAGTTGCACTATCATTATTAACTTTACATCTTTTGGTTTCAATATTATGAATATGTGTATCACACGATCGAGATCCAACAAACCATTTTGATTGGGTGTATGACCATAGAAGGTTTTATTCATGTAAAAGAACAATAATTATTCTCTAACTTACATGAATAACCTGATTGCAATAAACATGATCAAATCATATTCATGCTCAACGCAACGCCAAATAACATTTATTTAGGTTCAACACTAATCCCGAAGTATAGGGAGTGTGCGATGATGATCATATCAATCTTGGAACTACTTCCAACACTCATCGCCACTTCCCTTCAACTAGTCTCTGTTATTCAGAACTCCTGCTTCGAGTTACTAATCTTAGCAACCAAACAAGTATCAAATACTCAGGGGCTACTATAAACACTAGTAAGGCACATCAATAACTCAGTATATCAAATATACTCTTGTTCACTTTGCCATCCTTCTTATCCACCAAATACTTGGGGCAGTTCCGCTCAGTGGTCCATTTCCTATGAGAAGCACTACTCAGTGCTTAGGTCCAGACTTGGGTTTCTTCTCTTGAGCAGAACTTGTTTGTTGTTCTTCTTGAAGTTCCCTCTTCTTCCCTTTCCTTCTTTTCTTGAAACTAGTGGTCTTGTCAATCATCAACACTTGATGCTCTTTTCTTGATTTCTACCTTCACCGATTTCAACATCACGAAGAGCTCGGGAATCGCTTTTCGCCATCCCTTGATACTATAGTTCATCACGTAAGTTCTAGTAACTTAGTGATGGTGACTAGAGAATTCTGTCAATCACTATCTTATCTCGGAAGATTAACTCCCACTTGATTCAAGCGATTGAAGTACCTGCATAATCGAGCACATGCTCACTAGTTGAGCGATTCTCCTCCATATTTTAGCTATAGAACTTGTTGGAGACTTCATATTCTCAACTCGGTATTTGCTTGAAATATTAACTTCAACTCCTGGAACATCTCATATGGTCCATGATGTTCAAAACGCCTTTGAAGTCCCGATTCTAAGCCGTTAAGTATGGTGCACTAAACTATCAAGTAGTCATCATATTGAGCTAGCCAAATGTTCATAACATCTGTATTTGCTCCCCGCAATAGGTCCGTCACCTAGTGGTGCATTAAGGACATAATTCTTCTATGCAGCAATGAGGATAAACTCAGATCACGGATCCAATCCGCATCATTGCTACTAACATTTTTCAATACAATTTTCTAGGAACACATATAAAAACATAGGAAGCAAAACATAGGGAAGCAAATAACACGAGCTATTGATCTACAACATAATTTGCAAAATACTACCAGACTAAGTTCATGATAAATTAAAGTTCAATTAATCATATTACTTAAGAACTCCCACTTAGATAGATATCCCTCTAATCTTCTAAGTGATTACGTGATCCATATCAACTAATCCATGTCCCATCATCACGTGAGATGGAGTAGTTTCAATGGTGAACATCACTATGTTGATCATATCTACTATATCATTCACGCCGACCTTTCGTCTCCGTGTTCCGAGGCTACACCTCAGATATGCTAGGCTCGCCAAGTTTAACCTCGAGTATTCCGCGGTGCAACCTGCTTGCAAACTGCGCTATTTGGAACGAGAGCCTATCACACCGATCATCACGCGGTGTCTCAACACGAAGAACTTTCGCACCCGTGCATACTCGTGGGAGAGAACACTTCTTGATATTTTTAGTGAGAGATCATCTTAAATGCTACCGCCAATCAAAGCAAGATAAGATGCATAAAGGATAAACATCACATGCAATCAATATAAGTGATATGATATGGCCATCATCATCTTGTGCTTGTGATTCCATCTCTCAAGCACCATCGTGATCACCATCGCCACCGCGCGACACCTGATCTCCATCGTAGCATCGTTGTCGCCTCGCCAACTATTGCTTTACGACTATCGCTACCGCTTAGTGATAAAGTAAAGCAATTACAGTATGCTTGCATTTCATACAATAAAGCTGACAACCATATGGCTCCTGCCATGCCGATAACTTCGTTACAAAACATGATCATCTCATACAATAAAATATAGCATCACGCCTTGACCATATCACATCACAACATGCCCTCGGAAAACAAGTTAGACGCCTCTACTTTGTTGTTGCAAATTTTACGTGGCTGCTACGGGCTGAGCAAGAACCATTCTTACTCACGCATCAAAACCACAACGATAGTTTGTCAAGTTGGTGCTGTTTTAACCTTCGCAAGGACCGGGCGAGCCACACCGGTTCAACTAAAGTGAGAGACAGACACCCGCCAATCACCTTTAAGCACGAGTGCTCGCAACGGTGAAACCAGTCTCGCAGAAGGCACGCTGTAATGTCGGTCCGGCCGCTTCATCTCACAATACCGCCGAACCAAAGTATGACATGCGGTAAGCAAGATGACTTGTATCGCCCACAACTCACTTGTGTTCTACTCTGCATATGACATCTACGATAAAACCAGGCTTGATGCCACTGTTGGGGAAACATAGTACTTTCAAAAAATTCCCACGCATACGCAAGATCATGGTGATGACATAGCAACGAGAGGGAGAGTCAGTACCACGCATCTGTGAGACCGTAAGCGGAAGCGCATGACAACGCTGCTGATGTAGTCAGACGCCTTCACGATCCAACCGATCCAAGTACCGAACGCACGGCACCTCCGAAGTTCAGCACACGCTCAGCTCGATGATCCATCCTTGACTCCGATCCAAGAGAGTGTCGATGAGTTCCACAAGACGCACGGCGCAGGATTTATGATGATGTTCTCATCGTATAGGGCTTCTTAAACTCCGCACGATATGACCAAGGTGGAATATGGTGGAGGGGGGCACCGCACACGCTAAGGAAACGCATCCGTAGATCAACTTGTGTGTCATGTGCCTCTGCCCGAGATATAAAGGAGCAAGGAGGAGGAGGCCGCCCCAGGAGGGGTCAAGGCCACATGGAGTCCTACTAGGACTCCCCTAGTCCTAGTAGGATTCCACCTCCTTGTTGAGTAGGAGAAGGGAAAGAGGGGGAGAGGAAGAAGGAAAGGGGCTGCGCCTTGTCCACCCGACCAGAGGGGAAGCGCTCCTTCCTTTGGCCTCCTCTATTCCCGTATGGCCCAATAAGGCCCATATACTCCCGCGAATTCCTGTAACTCTCCGGCATCTAAAAAATACCAATCACTCGAACCTTCCTAACTCGGAATATAGTCGCCCAATATATCGATCTTTACGTCTCGACCATTTCGAGATTCTCGTCATGTCCCCGATCTCATCCGACTCAACTCCTTCGTACATCAAAACTCATAAACTCATAATATAACTCACATCGAAACCTTAAGCGTAAGGGACTCTACGGGTTCGAGAACTATGTAGACATGACCTAGAACTATTCTCGTCAATAACCAATAGCGGAACCTGATGCCCATATTGGTTCCTAAGTATATTCTTATTGAGATCTTTATCGGTCAAACCGCATAACAACATATGCTTGTTCCCTTTGTCATCGGTATAGTTATTTGCCCGAGATTCATCGCCGGTATACAATACCTAGTTCAATCTCGCTACCGGCAAGTCTCTTTACTCATTACGTAATGCATCATTCCAGAACTAACTTATTAGTTACATTGCTTGCAAGGCTTATAGTGATGTGCATTACCGAGAGGGCCTAGAGATACCTCTCCGATAATCGGAGTGACAAAACCTAATCTCAAATATGCCAACCCAACATGTACCTTTTGGAGACACCTGTAGTACTCCTTTATAATCACCCAGCTATTCAGACGCTTGGTAGCACCTAAAGTGTTCCTCCGTAAACGGAGAGTTGCATAATCTCATAAGTTACAGTGAACATGTATAAGCTGCGAAGAAAGCAATATAGCAATATACTAAACGATCAAGTGCTAAGCTAACGGAATGGGTCATGTCAATCACATCATTCTCCTAATGATGTGATCCCATTAATCAAATGACAACTCATGTCTATGGTTAGAAACATAACCATCTTTGATTAACGAGCTAGTCAAGTAGAGGCATACTAGTGACTATATGTTTGTCTATGTATTCACACATGTATCATGTTTCCTACATACAATTCTAGCATGAATAATAAACATTTATCATGAAATAAGGAAATAAATAATAACTTTATTATTGCCTCTAGGGCATATTTCCTTCAATTCTAGCCGACATATTTCGCCAAGATTCTCCGACAAAGAGAGAGATCCAACGAAGTTTAGTACCGCCAAGGGCGGTGCCAAAGATATCCGCGAGGTGAACTCCATGACCGTGCCCAATGGATTCGACAGTACGGCGCAGCGGTTCAAAGTCCGTGTCGGAGACGAGTCTATAGGTTCGCACGGCCTCGGAGGTGTAGGTCGTATTCGCC